>JARFOD010159244.1:0-12082 GCA_031763545.1 Mopalia muscosa | reverse complement strand
GTAGGGAGTTGATTAAACAAAAAAATATGTTGTTGTTTTTTTCAAAATAGAGTTCCGATCAGCAAAATGAGTTCAGGCATGTTGTCAGGTTCTCTTGAATACTCACTGAAGTCAAATAAACCCTGAAAGCCCTGGCTTAATCTCTGGTAATAAATAAAAGCCCCGCATGGGATAGATCAAGCTAAATTGGGTTTTATTCCCATTCTTTATCAATGTTACACTTTTGACGAATAACGAAAGACATAATTCAGTACAGTTGTATATGTAGTCCCTTACAAAATATAAATTCAATTGCCATCCAGCATACACTTTTGTTGCGATTAATCAAATATCTAACTACATATGTCGATCAAAATGTCCAAATCGGGATAGTACCGGTACCTCGGCAATGGAACTGCGTCCGTTTTCATGAGCTGTGCATTTCCTGGATTCGTTGGAAGACAAAATCTGTTATCAATGATTCGTTATTTTACACAGAATCAACATAGTTTAGAATCTGGGAGACGAGTGAAGGGGTGTCTCTTACCACGACGTTTCCACGTGGACAGTCTTCAGCACTATATTGTTCTTCACCTGAAGCTGTCAGTCACAGGCCATGTTGACGTATGTGTCTTTACAGTTGTCCTTGGGGAAGCAGTTAACCGGTCAACTTGTCAAACATGTTTATTGTCTTTCAGTGTGCACTTTAAGGCTTATGCCCTGTACCTTTGTACATTAGATGATAAAACAAAAAGTATTAACAAGAGCATTGTCAACTCTGCAAACATTTAATAAGGCATATTGGCAAATTTGTTCGATTACGCTGGTTACAGAGTTGAAAAATAACAAAACATTTTTTATTTAAATTTTTACTTAACCGTACGCCTTTTGCAGTTGTGAGAGCAGTTTTACTGGTAGACCAAATTTTAATTACATACAGTTGTGCTTTTTGCAGAAATAATTTAAGGTACAAGGTTAACTCAGTCAATCAACCAAATAATTTTGTGGCAGCATTTATGTGAAGAAGCATTTATGAATATAAGGGTTGGAATAGGTCGGCTAATTCTCATACATAAAGGACATGTAATAAAAGGGCGTAGAATATAAATTAACACATTTGAGACATTTGGTACATAGAGCTGGAAGATTGAAATACGCATTATTATCATAGCCGAGTGACTTATTTACAAATATAAGAGGTGGAAATTTTTTTTCGGTGGAGCGAGTCGGTGTGCTAGGAAGGATTTACACATATGATGGAAGGAATGATGAGTTTTTCTATACGGAGCAGCTTGGTTAACAGTGGAGGATTTGCAAATATAAGGGGTAAAACAAATGTTCTTTCGATACAGGACGAGGAATTACAAATAATGGCAGAATAATGATTCTTTCTACAGAGCGACTTTGTTTGCAGGGGGGATTTACAAATATAAAGGGTGCAATAATTATTTTTTTCTAAAGAGCGCCTTTGTTTGCAGGGGGGTGGGGGGGGGGGGGTAAATTTAAAGGGGTGCAATGACTATTTTTTCTACGGAACTTCTTGGCTCTCAGGGGAGGAGGGGATTTACAAAGATAAGCGATGGAATAATGATTCTTTCTATGGAACTAATTGGTTCGCACGGTAAGCGGTGAAATATTGATTGCCCTATAGAAGAATCATTGGTGGAATTGATTTCCATAGCCCGGTCAATTGATTCACACAAGATGATCTATATATACGAATATAAGTGGTGGAAAGTGATTCTCATAGACATTCACTAAGACAAGATGTGGAAAGACGATTCTTTCTACGCAGCGTCTTGGTTCGAATTCAGGAGCAGATTTACAAATATAAGGGGTGGGAAAATGATTGTTGTAATGGAACAATTGGCGGAATATATAGACCAGCCATTTCATTCAGAAGATATGATCTACAAATACAAATGGTGGAATAGTGATTCTGGTAACGGATTCTCATTATGTTGGTTCACAGGAGAGTGATTCACATCAAGACAAGGGTGGAATAATGATTTTTTCTACCAAAGTTCTGGTTCACATGCAAGGGAGGATTTATACACATATAAGGGGGTGAACAATGATTGTTGTTATGGAACCATTGGTGGAATATAGACAAGCCATTTGCTTCGAATAGATGATCTACAAATATAAATGGCGGAATATTGATTCTCATAACGGATTATCTTGATTAACAGGGGGAGTGATTTACAAGAGGTGGAATGTTGATTGCCTTAGCTGTTCATCTTGGTTTACAGGGAGAGAGGGATTTACAAATATAAGGGATAGAATGTTGATTGCCACATAGAGGATCATCTTGGTTAACACGGCCTTATAAATATAAGGCTTTTGACTGCCATAGCGGATTATCTTGGTTCACAGAGTAAGCACTTGAAAATATGAAGGGTGGAACGCTAATTCCCACATAGCGGATTATCTTGGTTCACAAGGGAGGGATTTGCAAATATAAGAGGTGGAATGTTGATTGCCACAGCGGATTGTCTTTATTCACAGGGTAGGGATTTGTAAATATAAGAGATGGAAAGTTCATTGCCATAGAGGATCATCTTGGTTCACAGGGGAAGGATTGGCAAATATAAGGGATGGAATGTTGATTGCCACAGCCGGTTATCTTGGTTCACATGGCAGGGATTTACAAATATAACAGGTGAAATGTTGATTGCCATATAATCTTGGTTCACAGGGCAGGGATTTACAAATATAACGGATTAATGTTGATTGCCAAAGGGTGGATTATCTTGGTTCACAGGGTAGGGATTTGTAACTACAAGAGATGGAAAGTTCATAGCCATAGCGGATTATCTTGGTTCACAGCGGAAGGAATTGTAGCTATAACAGGTGGAATGATGATTGCAAAAGCGGATAATCCTGGTTCACAGGGTAGGGATTTACCAATATAAAGGGTCAAACATATTTGCCTGGTGAGGAATGGGCCAGCAAATTTAATGTTATTTGAATTAAAAGGAGGAATGTAGTGGCAGCATAATATACCCTATATCTTTTTCGGAAGATAACATCTGTTTACACAAATCTATAGAAATAAATTGTTAATTTGTTTATAATGGCAAATCACTGGTTCATCGTTTGTGTACACTTGTGTCCATAAATCAAGCTCTGTGCATGGTTCCTGTGGTTATATATTACGGGATAGCGTCAGACTGATTAATTATAGAAAGCTTATTTCAGCTTATATAAAAACTGTAATTAACAATTAATAAGCTTGTCTTTTGCTGGCCTTACGAGAAGTGTATGTACAGCTATATTTAACATAAACAAACACACCATCTCCTCCATGCATTATTAAACGTTCCCATACAGTTATTCTGATCGAATATTGCGGAAGATTATTTATTTCGCCCACAGACTTTATATTAATGCCGTAAGAGAAATACAGCTGACTGGATTTAAATATATCTCCCTCTTCCAATAATATGCCGTAAAATATGCAAGAATTTTGTATTAATATTAATACCAATATAAACAAACGACGCCACGAAAGGGATATAAATATATATGAACCTTTATCTACTAGATGAAAGAGACATTGCCCCTAAATATAGCAAACCATGAAACAAGCGAAATCACAAAAAACGAAGTCGTATTTAAGTTCGACCATACCAAAGAACTCGGAGTTCCAGTACAAAGGCCTACGGCTGTTTGAACTTTGTATGGTATATCGTAATTTTCGCAGATTGATTGTTTTTGAACGAAGGAATTACAGAAATCGCGTCAAATATGGTCCATTTCCGCATTATGAAGATCTGTATTAAATCGTTTGTCATTGGTCAGTATCTGATGTGAACTGTGAATTACCACATGCCTTTAAAGGAATCGATGGGATAGGCTAGTGACATGTTCATTTCTCTCACGGCTCATGTATAGTGGTTAAAGTATTGTTTGTTTTATTGGGATTTAACCAAAGAACCCAAAATAATTAAAGCCAGAGTTTCCTTTTGCCCTGGGGCCTAACAATTATCTTGGCGGCCCTAATTAACGGACTTTGTGGTCGAGTGAATATTTCGAGCAAACGTATTGATGTCACAATTACTAGTATATGCCAGATTACGGATATGTGAATGGCATGACAAGTCATTGCCTGTATGACTGGATATTACCCAACACACTCGTACACGTTGACAATTCTAGATTAGCATTTGGCTTATTTATTATGTATATGGTGGCACACATAGATTTCACTATTATAGATGATCAGCAAAAGGCATATGCGGGCCATATATACCTCGTGTAAAAGTGAACATATTGTGTTGGAAACAAATGTCTCTTTATCTTGAAGAATGTTGATATCAAAATGTATAGACAAACTAACTATATATTTACATTCTTCATCCAAACCGAAATATTGGATGGGTTAACATAGAAATATATATACATGCATGTGATGAACGGCGAACAGACGAAAGGTCTTCTCCGCCGATAGAAAATACCACAGGTCATACATCAAATAACGGACTGAAGGGCGAGGATATCCTGCCCCATCAACAGGTGTCTATGTGAATATTGTCAGGCTGGATTGCTAAATTACATACAGACAGCTTAACGAAATCGCGCTCAGCTGGGAGGCAGCGCCTAGTCCTAAACACAAACACAACGAACCTTCACTGTACAACAGCATCCTCAACGATCGGACAGTTTTCCGATAGAGACACGAAGGCTTCTTGGTTGATCTAATGCTATTGCCTCAAGAAGATCGTGTTGAAGGCAGACTAGTTAAGCGTAGATGTTCTCTGGTATAAGCTGTATATTTTTGTTGATGTCGCCTTTATCTGTCTCTGCAGTATAGAGAGGAGTATTTGTGCTAGGGAAAACGTTAGGAAACTGCCTTATACGTTTGATTATCAGTCGGTAATCATTTCATCAGTCTAAACCTAACCGCAGACAATCCGCGTCTTTATGTACTATGACTGTTCAGCGGATCAATGCGGATCGCAAGTTTGTGTACGCGAATTAAGCGATGAATGGGTATAGAAGTTATATTTAATCAACGACTGGGCAAGTCATGTACTGTAATTCATTCAAATTGACTGTCTGATTTAAAGGAGATATAGTTGTTACCTGGACATATATTCTTGTATTTCTTTGTGAACTTAGCAACATACATCATGTGTATATAAGTGAGTATTGCTTAGCCATTAAAATGATCATCTTATAGGATATAGGGGTGCGCTGGAGGCTTGGGGTATTTCCTTTTTACCTTTATAACTTCTTGGGGTGAAACGCACAGGTGAGTTTTTCTTATTTTTGCTCCGTTAAATTTCATTATTTTTTAAATATTACTGTATAGCAGGTTACACAAACGGTCCGCTCAATTAGTTATCCAAAGGTTGACTCTTAAACCCAACTGACAGTATTGCTTTTCATGACAAAATGTTATATTGCAGATTAATTAAAATAAAACCTTCAATTTACTGTAAATTAAATATTAAACTTGACACAATTAGGTAAGCAACATACCTGTTAATAAAAATAAATGCTTTAGTTTCTATGGGGTCACGATATACGTACCTTTCTCGGTATCCACAAACCCTATATTTTTGTTTTATATATTTATATACGTGGTAGTATAAGATCTTATTATCTTATATCCTTCCCGTATATACTATACTTTCATCACATTACCAGTATTCATAAAGATTGTAGAGTTTAAAAAAAAATAAACATATGTATATAGAAAGTTATTTTTATCCTAAAATTTATAATTCATGCTTATGTATCATCAACCTCTCCCTCTCTCTCTCTTTAAGTAAATGAACAGAGAAATATCTGCTTATATATACACTGCATGTATATAGATATATGTATATATATATCTATCAAATGGCCACATCCTCAAAACAAAACAGAAAGTCCTTCTCTCACCTTCTTTTAATTTGTTTCTAAAAGTTTCTTACATAAAATGCAATGCATATTGTTTTTATCATTGTACATTATGCGTTTTCTTTGTCATACTTTATTTTTGGCACCAACATTAAGTACAAAGATTACTGTGTATGTGTTCCTAGCTGTAGGTGAGTGCACTCATACCGTCTAAATGTAACAACTGCAGTAGATGGATGCATGCACAATGAGCTCATCATGTGTCTGACGTAGACTTTATTTAGACACCCTCAGTGACAAAAGACAAAGGCTTTTGACCTTAAAATGTAGGCTGAATGACATTTACATCGCTCTAGGATTTATTTATTTATATTCCGTCTACACATATTTTAGTACTGGTTCAAACGGCTTCCAGGAATAAAGGATTGATTTGAAAAAAAAATTAAACTAGATATAAATATTCATCTACCATGCAACACTATAATTATAAATATCTTATTATTTCTATATGGTCAGAAGTTCAGGCCGCTATTCTGGCATAACTTTATCGCCGCATGGAGCTGCATATATTTGTAAAAAAAAAACATGTAATGTACAGTTTCGGCAACATTTGCTTTGCGCCTAAAGAATTATGGTCAAACCTTATAAACAATTGTCAAGATACAAAATAATAATAATGATAATTTTTCTCATCGAAAGTCTATTATAACAACTATATAATCTGATGGCATGAACAGTATAGTTTAGATCTATAGCCACTGAAGTAAAACCCATGTTTAAACGATTATAAAATGGGCCTGCATACGATAAGTTGTTGAACAGACAAACGTTTATTATTTTACATCTTAATGGCGATTTGTGTAATAATGTCGATATGATCGTCGTATTACATGCTGATTAAATCCTAACAGGTAATAATGGTTGGTGAAAGCAGAAAACTGCCAGTCGAAGCAAATCCTTACATGGGGGTGAATATATGGATATATGCTGCACTCGCGATGGTTGACCAATAGGTTTTTTTTGTTTTTTTTTTCGAGCATGTGATCATGTAATATAATAACATGGATATCCCTTTAGAAGTAACGTTAACCCAACACTATAGGGGCTTACGTGGTGGTAATATCGACGTGTAATTGGAATACATTCGCCAAAATTGCCGCTGTAGTTACATGTATAGCGAGAAAAAAATGCAGATTCTAAAACTCTATAAATTGATTATCGGAAAAGATTTCGCCATCGGAACTTAACCTTGGCGATTTTTCACAGGGCTTTACCTCCGGCCTATACAGCTGTCATTGAAATTACACTCAGACCAACATCTGGCTCCCTCAGCCTGTAATGTTATATAATGGGCCTGATAATCAATGCTAATGCCTCGACGCGAAAATCCGCGGAATTCTTCGCGATTTTGTCATCTCACGCGACTAGAGCAATCTGATGTCAAGGTCTGTTAGATAGTGTATCCGTCTGTCCTCAACAAATTAATTTCTCTAGGTCAACCAAGTATATTCAGTTCAAACGCACTTCTATGTTTACATGTACCAACACCAGCAGGTAATTTAAACGTTAAAATATACGCATCTAGTCTCAATATATAGCCTGCAAACAATTGATTCGACACGGCCTCTTTACCATTGCACCTAGACATGACTACTTAAAGCTGACAGTTTGCCAAATGTCTAAATCTTTTCCGCATTCCAAACGAAATGAACAAATGTATCACAGGGTAGCTCTTTCTATGCCTATAACCCTTGCTCCTACACATAATATATAGGGGAAAGATCATGATCTATCGTAGCTCGTTTAAGCTTATAATCCTGCATCTTTTCTTAAGGCAACATCCCATATCAATGTAAAGAAGCAATAAGTAGCATGTCCCCATCGGGGATAGAATCCAAGACAAGAATCTGAAGGACTGTTTAGCCATATATAATCGTCATGTATTATTTCCATTGATTTTATTGAGTGGGGCTGTATTGACAAATTGAAAATAAATCATGCACAATTTCCATGAAACCAAAATATAAGAAAATTGTAAGGCTTTAAATAGCAATGGCTCGGACCTCAACATATTTAGGCATGGACGGGCTGGTGTTGGGCAACTTATCTCCATGACATTGAGCATAGGCTTTAGCCCACTTATAAATCAGGATATTTTGTGTATTATTATTCGGCAATTTTCCGTAAATTGTTCGTCCGTCGTCTGACAATTTACAACTGTAAAAATACACCAATACTATTTACAATAGTGTCATACAGAAAAAAATGATTTATTCTTAATACCTGTTTCATAGTTGTCAATCTCACCATAAACGTGTCAGAGAGTTTATAGAGCTGATGTGATGATGCTGATTTATCCCGAAGTTTCAGATCTGCCTTGAGAAGCTATAGATACTATTCGATGGTCACAGAAAGACGTGCGAGGGGAGCACTCAGCACACTAACCATCTATAAGTGACATTTAAACGATCAATGAGATGTAAACTATATATACGGTTAAGTGATGACATGTATGTTAAATGAAGTTTTGATGGTACAACGCCATCGGCGTTATAATTGGCAGAAATACTGGAATAAGGCTTGGTAACAGTACTCCGCCATGACATCTTATAATCCGCCTATTCTATATACCGTATAGTTGATAAGATACGTATTCGCATCTACAGTCCACATTATGCTTCTTTTTATAACTATAAAGGCCAAAGTCCACGTAAACTGTTTATGAACTGTAGGCCTACACTGAAGGGGATTAGCAGTTCAATCCACAGCCAGCATTTGCATATTACATATCTGGCAAAGGAGGATATCACTGACTTACCATGCATTAGCACGATCCCTATCTTCGATATTTACAGTCATATTTGATTCATACCTGCATGCAACTGCAATATGTACGTATAGCTCGGAATAAAACTCTTGGCTAGCAAAGAAGCGCTCTGTTATAGCACTAATTATTGACTGATGTTTAACACCGTGAATAAGGGTTTTCCGCTATTATGACGGCGGTGTACAGCAGTTAGTTACAATGACCATAAACTGAATCATAAAATATGGAAATTAATGTTCCTCCAGTGCTAGGCTCTGCTCTCATTTTGTATACGTCAAGTCGAAAAGTGGTCTCGAACGTATCGAGGGATCCGAACCCCTCCCCTAAAATCTTCCATTACACCCCCTACCTTTCCCCCCTTTTCAGTCATACATGTAACAAATTATTCAATTCAGTACATACACATTGCAAGTGTCTTAGGACTAGATGTCAATATGACCTATATAGATAATGCATATAAGTATGTATTGGTGATGCATGTAAGGTTGTGTTAAAGGAAATCATGCAAGTATCTGCTAAAGCCTATACCTCCATACTGAAACTAATATAAAGCACTACCTATATCAGTTTAATTAACTGGATGAATACCTTATTTCTCAGCAGTCTTTATCAGCGTAATTAACCAATGCTTGATTCATATATAAAGTGTGCATGCAATAGCCAATGGAGATCTGATTGAACGAAATAAAGTCAAGGTCGAATAGATCCTGGTATCCGTCAATGAAGTCTTTATACTCTAGGTCGAACAGCGAATTTGACACAGACCCTGGCGTGTCTGTTAATATAACAACAAAGAAGGCTAACTTGCAAATAAATTCTCTACTGATTGTGGCGCTGATGAAGCGAGTGTGATAACTTAATACAGGTCTTGGGCCGGTTGTTCGAAGCGCTATTAAAGTTAATCCATCGCGTTATGTTGAAGGTAAATCTCTTACCCAGTATAAGCGATTTCATCTGGTGTCATCCGGAGCACCTTGCCCCTGCTGGACACATTGGCCGATCATTATAGTTAACAATTTTGTTTTAAACGATGTAGGTTTGTTTGGTTGAAGTTTAACGCCATACTTAAGGATATTTTACTCCCACGACGGGGTGCAAACCCAAGGAGTGACGGATGCCACTGGCAACAAACAAAGACCAGTCAGGACAAATACGGGACAAACACAGGACGTAAAACAAAGACATCACAAACAGATCGCCTGCATGCCTATTCCACTAATCCAACTTACGGTATTGGTTTTCGTGACAAAATGTTAAATTGCAGACTTATTCATATAAAACCTTCAATTTACTGTAAATTAAATATTACACTGGACACAATTAGGTATAAGCAATATACCCACATGTTAATGAAAATAAAAACTTGAAGGTGTGGCTACTAAGGATTACAAATAGTAAATTTGATGATAAAGATCCCATAGGTTTAAAAAAAAAAATGGAATCTATACATCAAACAGTTGTCGAGAAATAAGCAAAGTTATATGTAGAATCAGCCAAAATATGTTCTCGGAATTGGCATTAAGAATTGGCTGTCAAATCAGGCTAAATTTGTTCATACATCTGGTTGATCATAGATATATTCAGTATCGAGACATACGAACTTTTCACTCTTACAAATAATGTTTCTTTGTGGGTTCTTTAGAAAAGGTGGAATCATATGGCTGGAATCATAACAACAAAAAACGGTTCTTTAATATAATAAGAAATATTGAAATACTTGAAACAGTTGTTATATACATTATTTCATACAGAACAATGAAGGGTGTCTTGGCAAGGTGTCTGGCAAACCTTTAAAGGTTTCATTACAGCCATGTCTTTCTAAGAGTGTGGCAAAGATGCATGCAGATCGAATAATAAATTTTCAGTTAAAGTAATATCATTTTATAAATCTTTGAGACCGAGGATTCCAGAAGACAGTGTGTCTTGTCTTCGACTACTTCCCAGAAAATATACTTTTATAATAATGAACTGAATAACTTTTTATAATACACTACTAATTTTAACATAAATAGTATTTGTAAGTCCGGGATAGTACCCCATACAAGCCAATGGCTGCCAGACATTCGAAGACAAAGAAATGCTCAATTTGAAACCAATCGATAAGTCATATACAACTGTCCCATCCATGCTATCAAAGTTAAACAGTTTTCAAAATAATACAATCAAAGTAACACCAATGTCTTAATCGTGTATACGTACAAGTTTTATCTTTGTTTGATTGGGGTTTAACTTCCTTATCAAGCGTATTTCACTTATTTGACGACGGATTGTCCATTCCACACTGTCCCATGCCTAATTACGGTGGAACACCAGGAGGACATTTAGTAAAAACCAGCCCTGCGATTCCCGGAGCCACAACATGTGACCACCTCATATACCTGATGGTCAACTGATGGACTCTGAATAGTACATTGAAGTACGATTAATGAGCTCACTCGCTGCCTCAGCTACGGCTGCGGGCCCGCCTTAGAAACGTTCAAGTCACACCAATATCCAACACATACAGTGTCATACAGGCACAATTGTAACGTGTATTTGCGATTACAACGCCCATATGAGACGAGGCGCCTGTGCTGCGCTTACTCTTGATATTTTACGAGCAGAAATGGACCATAACTGTTTTGGTACCCATGCGGGCACTTTTGCGGAATTAAAACAAATTTGAAACCAAATCTCTATTGTCCATCCTTGTTATGCTTTAGACGATTCATCTGTATGGATTAACATTAATATAAAAATATATGTATTGTCACTAATTTGAGGTTTATATACGGACAAAAAAATCCAAGTCTAAAGTCGTTTTAATCCACTGTTTTGCTTGGAAATTTTTGTGCCTTTTTTTTCGGATTTGGTTATGTGATTTGGATTTTTTGTGACTGGACATTAATGTGACTTAAGCTATATTTGATTTGGACATTTATGTAATTTGGGGTTTTATGGTTTGGGCATTTATGGGACATGTGTTGTGTGTGATTTGGACATATATGTGATTTGGGTTGTATGTGAATTAGACATTTTTGTGACTTGGGTTGTTTGAGGTTAAAACATTTTTACGAGTTGGGTTGTATGTGTTTTAGACATTTTGTGAGGTTGTAGGTGGTTAAAACATTTTAGTTACTTGGGTTGTTTGTGGTTAAAACATTTTTGTGATTTGGGTTGTATGTGGTTAAAATATTTTTGTAATGTGGGTTGTATGTGGTTAAAATATTTTGGTGACTTGGGTTGTATGTGATTTAGACAGTTTGGTGACTTGGGTTGTATGTGGTTAAAATATTTTTGTAATGTGGGTTGTATGTGGTTAAAATATTTTGGTGACTTGGGTTGTATGTGATTTAGACAGTTTGGTGACTTGGGTTGTATGTGGTTAAAATATTTTTGTAATGTGGGTTGTATGTGGTTAAAATATTTTGGTGACTTGGGTTGTAT
>JARFOD010159233.1:0-12083 GCA_031763545.1 Mopalia muscosa | reverse complement strand
GAACTCTTGTGACATTCGAAATCTCCCAGGGTGTACAGGTTTTTATCCCCCTGCAAATTGACCAATCACAACACAACGAATTTCGTTGACGGATAATAATAATATTTATCTCCCTTGTTTGGTAGGTTTTTTGGAATGCAACTGCTTGTACACAGAGATTTATCTCCCTTGCCAAATAGATTGTTGGTTTGAGGGTACTTGAATACTGACCCTTATCTCCCTTGTTTGGTAGGCTGTTATTGCAGTGTACTTTAATATCTTCTGTTTTGCTTTTCTCCTTTATTTAGTGGATTGTTGGGATGGCCCAGATGGCGAGCCTATCATCTACCATGGTTACACATTCACCTCTAAAATCAAGTTTGTTGATGTCATCCACGTGATCAAGGCTTATGCCTTTGAAACATCACCGTAAGTCAACCAAAACTTTGGCGATAACAATTCTTATGAAAACAGATTGGATAGGGGTCTATATAGATATTAATTATAGTACCATAGTTTGGATATTATGGTTGTGTAGGGTTTCCATATTAATCTATGCTGACAAAATTTAGGAAATTCTTTTTATAATCACCCTTTATAATGCACATTCCATTCAATAAAATAAACAATTGCATCTTAGAAATTGCTTTATGAGTGATTTGGAAACTGATCTTTCATAAGCGAGAAAATACTTGATGATTCTAAATCTTAAGAGTATGTAACAATTCTCAAAATGTTTATTTCAGAGTGTCTTAGTTGTGCAAGTTTCGTGTTTTTTTAGAGCACTTTATTAATTAATTTTATTGATTTTGGATAAATGTTATAAGTGACTGTAGTGGGTACTATTAGCCTACTTGAGTCTTTTGGAGATTATGAGTAGATAGTGTGGGGACTCTCTGTTCTAAAGTGTGTGTGTGGGGGGATATAAAGCCTGATGAATGAAGGCTGGGGACTCATTTGTCAGTTGCCTTTTCACTGTTTGTTGCCAGTTTCATTGTTAGTTGTTTCCATTTCACAGGGAGTTGTTTGTTGCCTTACTCCTCTTACAGCTAACCGGCAAAACATTGCTGATCTGCTTTGTCAGCCATAACTGAACATTTAAATACCTTGTCTAAATGCACCATTCAGTAAAATAACTAATGCTTGCCTGGTGTCATAAATTGTTGGTTTAAGTGTCATTGAGGCTGATTTCCTTCACCTGCCATTGTCGTGTGAGTGAAATGACCTTAAGAATGGTATTAAACTAGCTAATTTTAAATGTGTCATAAAATCCAGAACAAAAACTAATAATATTTATGGAGAGTCTTGAAAACATTTAATGTGGATTGTTACAAGGATGACAGAGGAAGACGTCTCCTTACGGTAAGCTTTCATTGTATATGTTATCAAACGTCTTCAATGGTGAGTGCTGTTTGCAGATCAGTTCTTGTGTATTTCAAAGTATTTTATTACAGTTATGCGGCTAAAAATAATTTTGGTGGCTTTAGTATTTGAAGTGCTTAATTTTAAAGCATGGTG
The DNA here is from genome assembly GCA_031763545.1 of Mopalia muscosa. Lineage (NCBI taxonomy): Eukaryota > Metazoa > Mollusca > Polyplacophora > Chitonida > Mopaliidae > Mopalia > Mopalia muscosa. The sequence goes on along the minus strand of JARFOD010159233.1, from coordinate 10,586 downwards.
AAAATCTACTATGGCATGGTGTTTGAGGTTTGTGGACTAAAATGGTTCCGAGTAAGTGTTCATTATTGGCTTAGTGGTAGCGTGTGTGCTTACTAATCCTACATTGATTTATCGGACAGAGTCAGTCTGTTGACCATCAGGTATATGATTGAGTCACATGATGTGGCTCCGTCAATCACAGGGGTGGTTTTTACGAGATTGTCCACCATTTTTAGTCAAGGAGTAGTGTGAAATGGATAATCTGTCATCATATAAAATACCTTTGAATGGTTCTCTTTAAGAGGTTTCCTCTTTGTTTTCCCCTGTTATTTGGCAAGGAGCTGTATGAATTGGACAATCCATCATCCTATAAGTGAAATACCCTTGAGCACAATGTTAAACCCTTATCAAACAAACGAACAAAAACAAACAAAAACTTCAGTCATGTTTAGATGTAATTGACTCAGATATTCGCAAGTCTTATGGACAGAATATAAAAAACTACATGTATTCCTCTCAAAATTCAAGTCAACAAGTCAATGCTGACATGTATTGATGTTAGATATCACTGTCAACACAAGTGTTGATGACGTACTGAATGGAATGTTAATTATAGGTACAATATTGGCCTGCTTTTTTCTATTATCAAGAATAATGGTTAAATGACTATTAATCCAGCACCCTATTTTATAATACATGTAACCATCAAAATTCATTTATATTGACAAGGCAGTATTAATAAGTCCCAGCTGTGTGACATTTGAATATCATGGAATGGAACCATCTCTATATAAGTTATTGTATTTGAAGAGAACTGTAGGTATTGGTACAGGACAAGTGACTGAGATTAAAACATGTTCCAACAGATTTCAAACCAGCAATATAAGCTGTTTGTGTCGAGGGGATTTTCCCATCAGTCATATTCCTGGCATGTTTGTCTTCTACAGGTCAGGTCGATGGCTTTCCTATGCTTCGTCCAGGTTTGATGAGTTCTCAGTTAATAATTCTTTCTAGTTGTGGCGGTCTTCAATGTTTTGTGTGTAATCTTTAGGCTGGTTAAGTGCCAACAATTATAATAAAAAACTAACGGAATCAGACTGTCAATTGGGAAAGAATAATAATTTGTGAGTAATTAACCTTAGAAAAAATGATATTACGACCTCTTGTAAACATTGAAATGCTTATTTCTGTTGTACAGGTATTTAGTGTCACTGTGAACATAGATTAGTTGTTAGTTACATGTATGTAGACAACTTAATAGAAGTTTTAGGTATATTTAACTGATAGAATTCTAGTGTCGTTGATTTCCACTCAGATGTTTGCAGACAAAGCGTAGGTTTCAATCTGTGTACTCATCAGAAAATCCACATGGATCTTAGTGGGTATTTGCATTGAGTTTTCATTCAAGGTAGTTTTAACAAAAACCAGGTGAGGTTTGTATGATTTAGAGGTGTTCTGCTGAGTCAATCATTCTTTGCTTGTCCTTCACCCAGCCAGATTCTGCTCATTTTAAAAATGCTATCGACCTGGGCATCTGATACAAATCTTAATGGCATTCTGGGCCGCGGCCATGGCTCAGTGGTAGTGAGTGCGCTTCCTGAACTGAACATGGTTCGATTTACCATTCACGGGTACGAGTCTGCCTTTCGACCATCAGGTATATGAGTGAGTCACGTGCTGTGGCTCCGGCAATCACGGGGGTGGTTTCTTCCCAGTTTTCCACCGTAATAAAGCTGTGTACAGTGTGAAGTGGACAATCCCCTTGAGTGAAATACCCTTGAGTACGACGTTAAACACCAATCAAACAAACAAAATAATGACATTCTTCCATTCTAGTTTATTCCTGAACTTGGCAATGTGGGAGCATAAAGTTTTCAGCATTGCAAAACGTTTAAGATTTTGTTAATCTTTCATCCTTTATAGATTAGAGCAGACCAAGGTTTTATACTATCTATGTACATTCATGGTTTATGCTAAATGTTAGACTCAAATAATCTATTATTGCAGTTTATTAAATCAGCATTGGATTGGCATTCTAAGCTTTTCTTTTCCCTTATCACTGTTAAAATGCCAGTGACTTGAACTTGACTGTTCGTCTTCTTATAACATTTTCATGTCTTTACATCACATCCTGGTATTTTAAATGCAACATCTGCCTTGTCATCTTTACATAAATACATATCATGGAGTATTTTGTTTCTCCATATTTTGCTACAAAAACAAGTCATATTACACTGTCAACCGATTGATTCTCTTGATCATTTCATTTTAAGACCCTCAAAACTGTTCTATGTGTAACATTTTTTTCGGATGAATACATCCAATGTGTATTTCTGAAGCTTTATTTCCATCCATGCCTAAACATTTGTGGGTTTTGCCTGTGTCTAGTGGCCTGATCAGTATAAACTCTGATCTGTTAGAATAGGTGCTATTCTGTGTATTTGTTTTTATTTGCAGTTTGAAGAAAATAAATTGGCATGTATCAGCTTTTCATGTTTTCTGATTGTTCAAATCCCTTTATTAAACAAACCCCACTTTTTTGCCTTTAGTTTAAAAAATTGATATATTGGTAATATTTTTGTTAATTTATTAATGCCTTTTATATTATCCTTCTGTATTAACCATTAAGATTGACATTTAAAAGCATTTGAATGAATCATGATGTCATTAATAAATTGGCATGCATTCAGTTTTATTTTTTGTTTAAATCCTCTTAAATTAACAAATCCTGTGTTCACACTGCTAATTTTAATTTAAAAAAAAATATTTTTGTTAATTTGGGTAGACACACTGTCATAGGAATTTTTATCAGCAAATCCATTTTTCAACAAAAGTATTTTGAACCATTTTTAGTAACCAATGGGGATCTTGTGGTGCATAAAAGAGTGAAATAATTATAAGTTCGATGTTAAACCCAAATAAAACAAGCAAACAAATCTTATATCAGCAAATCCCTTATTTGAACTCCATATTTGCAATAACAGATGTTTTAATTACCAGACTTTATTGTATTGTAAATTGACTCTTAAATTCAACAATTGCATAATTTGAACACCCTGTTTTAAGAAACTTTAACATGCAAGAGAAAATTGGACACCCAGTTACTTAAAAAGTGAAGCAGTGACTCTTTGGCCACCATACTTTTGATTTCTGGCTAAACCCCTGTTCTGTCCTGTTTTTTTGTTTTATTGCTGGTGGGGTCTTTCACCAATTGGGCTGGCATGCCATCATATAAGCAAAATGACATTTGCAGCAAAAAACCACAATCAAGCAGCCAAAATATAGGTGAAAAGTACACATAAGCTAAGTATATTAGGCAGATGGCCAATACCACATTACTATTTGGCCTAATTGCTCAGTCTGAGACATTTTCTTTCCCATATTGAAGGAGACCATATGTGACGTAAACCAGAATTATCATTTAAATGTACCCCTTGGGTTCAAAATTAATCTCTTGTCTTATAATGCTTCTTTTTAGCTTCGTCTTTATCTATGTTTGCTAATGCAATGTCTGTTAAAACTTAACCTACATACAGGAACCTTTGAGGAACTCTGGAAGAAAATGAGTTGATGTGTGTGTTGTATTGTGATGCTCCCTTTAGTGCTCATATTATTTGACTTATTTGTTAACCTAATGACTGCATGGTGTTTTGCTCTCTCCCAGTTTAGTGCGTCGCGTGGCTTCACCGTACGTATTCTTGTTGTGTTTCTACCTTGCCGATGCTGTTGATACACCACTCTATTGCTCCTATCAACCCAGGCTTTAACACCCTCTTCAGTGTGAACCCCTTGTGTTAACTGGAACAATGTAAATGTTTTACAATTAGCACAGCATTCCATAGAACAGAACATACTAGAAAGTTTTACTAATAAAATCATCATAAAATTATCAATACTTACAGGCATTAAATTAAATATGTAACGAAATGCTTGGACTTTTGTTACTATTCTATCATAGTGTTAATCTTGTTATAATTTTGTATACTAAGAAAATGACTACATGGAATCACATTGATACAAGCTACATGTAAATAGATTTATTATTATACCAGAAACCTGGATATTTTATCTCTTTAAATTTATTTTTGTTTATACGCAAATTTGAAGAATCATTTATAACCGGTTTATAAACCAAATTGAAACGATAAATTAAACTGAACTGTGATTATTTGACCCTAGATGAGTTTTAAGCTTAATGAATGTTGTTTAATGAGTTCCCTAATTAAAGTGATCAGAAGCTTAACATTATCCCTCAACCTCCTTGTTAACTGACATTGAAAGCCTTGTAGGGTATAGGGTGGTGTGTTTTGCTACAATTTGTCCATGCTTGTTTTTCCCCTTTTCACTTAGCTTTTGTTTCCTTCAACAACAACAGCAAGGAAAATGAACCGGAACATAAGCACTTTTATCTTCTTACATTTACACTGGGCATTAAATTATTTCAGGCACACAATTTTTTTTTGGTTGAATTTTTTTTTATTTCATTGTTTGTTTATTTTATTTCATGAATAAAATGTCCTGTTTTAGGCAAGCAGAGTGTCTGGCTTCGAACAGTGTGTTGTTCTAAGTTTGTCATGCAGCCTTTTTATAGCATGAGGGGAATGTTAAAGAAAGCCGAACATGTGACATTTTATGGTTTTGTCAACATGGCCATCTTTGCCAACCAAGAGTTTTATTCCAAACTACTGTACATTACAGACCTTGTCGGACCAAGGTGAAAAAAAAAACCCCAAAAAACAGAATCAATCCCCCTTAGTGAATAAATTAATGAAGGTTTGAGTTAACTCCTCCTGTAATTATTACTTCCAGCCAATCATTCATGAGCTTACAACCTACCCACAGCTGTCATCATTGACATGCCATTTGATTGGTTGCTGACATGTTTCCAGTCATCCAATCAGTTGCATTGCTGTAGATTCTGGTTATAGTTGCTCTGTCTGTCAATATTTGTCATGTCAAGTAACTCCAAATAAAACTTCTGGTAAGCAAAGATGTGTGGTTATAGACAGATAGTATACATGTACCCTTGTCATTCAGATGAAATGTGCTTGAATATGGCATTAAACACCAATCGATAAACCATATCCAAGCAGCTTTAATAAATAAAGCAATAAACATGTACTGATATATAGCTTTGTTTTGTATCATTTTCCCCTGCTCTGCTCATGTGTGCTGGGGATTTTACTATAACCATTATTCACAGGGTTTTTGTAATTTAAAGAAAAAGCTAGGGCCTTCAAACTTGTTAATTCATCATTTTCCTTTATATGCTATTAAATTAAAATACTTGATTTTCGGGGTTTTAGTTTAAATAAAACCTTAAAGAATATTTAATTTCTACAAAGCATTCTTCACATTCAATGGTCGTAGGGATATGGCTGAGTACTGTTGGGCTATATGTACACCGTCATCATATAAGTGAAATACTCTTGAGTATGGTGCAACTACCCTATTGTTATCATTTGTCCCTTGCATAGGGTGAGGGAAGACTGGCATCCTAAAAAATTATTCTTGTATTAAAAAGAGTTAAAAAGGCATTTATTACATTACCTTTGAGGAGTACAAATCCTATAAATTATGGAAGGCTGAATTGAAAAATATCTTTATTATGCAACTAAAGTGAAAGCATGGCTTTTGGACAAAACAAAATTGCCAATATCATATTTTCTATTTTAGTTCTTTGCTGCGCATTTTAAGTAACATTCAGAAACGTACTTGTGCTGATTGTATTAATATTTTGTGTGCAATATTCCTTACTACTTGTACATTCTTTTTCACAGTATCACCCATTTTAAAGAATTGTGTGTCGTTTTTTTTTTCACTTGAGCACTTTGTTTTATTAAATTTTTTGCAAATTCAAATTGACATTTCTGCACAAATCCAAATAATAGTGTTCGTATAAAGTATTATTTTGCTTTTCATTGTTTTATTCTGTAACCATAAGCAATTTATGCAATCCAACTTGCTGCAGATTTATTTTAGTTTCAATATGATTGTTCACTTTTACGATGGTGTAAGGAAAAATTTATTTAATCCAATTACAAAATCTTTATACACATCTTTTACATGTACATGATTGCTTGTTTGAAAACCACTTTTTCAAACAAACTTCTAATTTCTTCAAATAATTATCTTCATATTACTTCTTTATTGTAAATAGAGATGTACATTATGATAGAATTGTGTACAATATATTAATTGCTTTTTTTTATAATTATTCTTACAGTTTCCCAGTGATCCTGTCAATAGAAAACCACTGTTCCATTAAACAACAACAACGTATGGCCTTCCATCTCAAAGATATATTAGGCAGTATCCTTTCCAAGCATAAATCAAGAGGCTCTAGGGAGCTTTGTATGCCCTTCCCTGGGCAACACAAATCCACATTGCATTTCGGTCTGGGGTTTGTGGCTTAGTGAATAGATTAGTATGTTCACCAACTAATACTACTTGGGTGTACCGTTTGCAGGATCGAGTTTGTTTGTTGACCATTATGTCTATGATTGAGTCACACAATGTTGATCTGGCAATTGCAAAGGTTTCCTTTCGGTTATACACTACATTTAAGCAAGGAACGATGTGTCATCATACAAGTGAAATACCCTTGAGACAGTACTCAGACCACAATAAAAAAAAACAAACAAATCAGTTTATAGTTCCTTTGCACTTTGTCTCATTGTACCATACATTGGGTCCTGGTTGTCTCTGATCTGGCCATTGTTTTGTTGCTTTTAAAATGGATCTTAACAAATTTATCAGAGTACCTGTATACCAAAGACATTGATCCACTTAAAGGAGAGCTTCCTTCACCAGACGATCTCAAAGACAAAATACTTGTTAAGGTAAATCTTGTTTCTGTTCAATATGTTACTAATCCTTCTCCACTGTACCGCCCCATGAGGGAGCGGGTGGGCCATGGCCCTGCAGAATACTCCCTTGACTTCCTCGGTCAAACGTAAAAGGCGAGAAAAGAGGTTGCTTTCTGTTTACCAAGCTAAAGGGTTACGGGAAGCAGATTTGTTTGTGATGTTCTGTATTTGTGTCCGTCGTCATATAAGTGAAATAACCTTGAGAACGACGGTAAACACCAATGAAACAAACAAACAAACAAACCCCCAAAATACTGAAAATAGTGCACTTACAAGTTCAATACGACAATTTTTTTCATTGTTATCATGTGACGGGGTTAAGTTGGCTAGGGGCTGGAATGAGGGCGGTGGGAGGTAACTTCCTGATGTCCTCAGAGCAACAAGGGTAACTGTCACAGTCTCAGCTGAAGACCCTTCCACCTGTCATTTTTCGACCGACAGATTTCGCAAAATGGTCAAAGTTACAGGTAGAATACAGGTCAAAAATGAAAAATTTTGGCAGACTTAAATGTTCTCAAAAGAGATATTTACGACAAATAGATTTCTCATCCTAGCTATTAAAGACTGACGATGTTGATCTGATGGACCACCATATGGGGGAAATAATGTTAAGTACCGGGGTATGTTATTAAAACCCAATCAATCAAACAAATAGTGCATTGGAGTATCAAATTCCCTGCATTATTGTACCATTCTGAAGTCCCCCCCCCCCACCCCCACCCCCACACACACTTAAAGAAAGGTTTATAGGGAAGTTTTGTAGTGACGGGATATTGGGGGCTTATTTCCTTAGGGTTTTTCCATCAAATTAAAGATGTCATATTTATGAAATTAATACTGTAGTAAAGTCCATTGTTACACAGAATATAAATTGAGATTTTTATGTTGGTACTATTGATTACAGGTAGACAATGATGTCATCATGTCATCATCAGGAGTTACATCGAAGAGCAAAAATGAACAGGTGAGCCAGATATAATCCTTAATGAACAAATTTCAATTTCACAGTGGCCAGAGGCATAGACACATAGTGTTAGCCTGAGGGGTGCCTTGAGAAGCTCAAGGAGCCATTTGAGACACTCAAGGAGCCATTTGAGACAGCCGGTTTCAGTCAAATTTAACACAGGAAACATAAGGGAACAGTAAAATGAGACACTTTGTTTCTGTAAAGTTGAGTGAACAGTCAGATATTATCAATAATGGTCCAAGTCCAGTTTACAGGGGCTAATGGCATAGTGTTTTGCAAGAATTATTTACAAGATCTGAAGTGTTTCCATAATGGCTGACTTTTAATCTTCCTCCAGTGCTAATTAAAGACAGCATTGCTACTCTCCAAAAAAATGTCTTTAGCCAGAGGGCTCGATAACCTTCATTGACTTTTACAATTGTTTTAGTTTTAAAACTGGACTGCAAGACTCCCATTGGACTCTAGTCCTGTTAAAATTTTAATTTGTGTAATTCAGCAGTACTAATTAACCTACTTTAATAATTATACAATTAAATACTAATTAACCTCTCCTTCTCATCTTCATATTCATTTTCTACTAGATGAAGGTAGTCATATTGATAAAAATGTTTGATTATATTGCAAAAAAGGTGTTTTCCAGGAATGACAAATTTCAGTCATTTAATGTTTGAACAGAATCTAATTCGAAACTTTTTCCTTGAAATAAGGTTTAATCAATCTTCCTTTTTGCAAAAACCTTTTTAACCTACAAAATGTAAACAGTTAATTAGAATTTATCTTTTTGAGAAAAATTTAAAATATCTTTGTATCATTTCTGTAAAGTAATAGCCTGAGGCTGTGGCTCAGTGTTAGTGAGTGCGCTTCCTGAACTGAACATGCTTTGATGTACAATTCACAGGTTCGAGTCCGAGTTTCGACCATCGGGTATATGAGGGAGTCACATGTTGTGGCTCCAGCAATCGTGGGAGTGGTTTTTACGAGGTTTCCACTCGGTTTTCCACCGTAATAAGGCTGTGTGCATTGTGAAGTGGACAATCTGTCGTCATGTAAGTGAAATACCCTTGAGTATCAATCAAACAAACAAACTATAAAGTAATATGTTAGTGAACTGTATTCTTGGGATTTGTTTACAGGCAGAAAGTTCCAGTAGTAAGTTGTCAAAACCTGGGGAATCCCCAAAGGTGGAGAGTGTCACCCAGCTTCATGCGGCCGCTGTTAATGGCGACAAGACGATGCTGGGAAGACTTCTTATCAGTGAGTCTTGTTTGATTGTTAAACATAATTTGTGGCGTTAAAGCTACTCTTCTTCAGCCAGAAAACTAACTTCTACTTACATCAAAGTAGTTTAGTGGTTTAGTGGTTACCCTATCAATGGAATTTATCTTTTTGATGTATAAATTGCCCTTATTTATATAATATATATTTATTTATATTAATACCCATTCCAATATCGATTTCAAACTGACAAAAGTTGATTTATTGCATAAAAGTTGAATATAGTACATGATGTTTAAGATTTTTTTCAAGCCCTATTTGCTGTTTGTAGAATCCGGTGAAAATTTGAACCCTGAAAATTAGTGGTTGCGAGAAATTTAACATTTTTTCCAGGCGTGGGAATAATCATATGGCTATGTCAATGTACCACTCCTTGGTTCGACTCCTCAGTCAAACAAACAAACCATAAAATTAGTTAAGAGCACTTAATCCAATTGATCGATTAATCAATCAGTCAATCAATAAATCAATCGATCTGTTGCTCAATTGATAGATTGATTGGTTGATCAATCAGTCAATCAATTAATCAATCAATAAATCAATTAATCAATCAATAAATCAATTAATCAATCGATGATCAATCAATCGATCGATAAATAAATCAGTCAATCAATCAATCATTAAAAGTATGTTGTGTTATAATATTTGTTTCACTGATTTCTTCCAGTCAATGGTAGTGAGATGGACACGGGTGATCAATTTGGCCGTTCACCTCTGATCTTCTGTGTGCTCGGTGACCGACTAGACTGTGCAGAGATGTTGGTTAAAGCCGGTGCTCACATTGACAAGAAAGATAAAGGAGGTCGGACAGCTCTACACTGGGCAGCGCTCAAGGTTTGAAAATTATATAACAAATTAGATTTGAATCATCTAAAGATGTACGGGTGAACCGTACATATTTTGTGAAGAAAAAAATTTAAAAACATAAACGCAGTGAACTGAATTAACATTTTGTGTGAACGTTTACAGCTGATCCAGACAGTAAGAGCACTAGCGCTTCTACTCAGAGACCCAGCTTCGAATCTGGGTGGACGCAAGCAAATTTATATTCTCTACCATCAAATTGTAAATATTGTGTAAATAAAGTAGGTTACACAAATACTCAAAATTTTTAAGCTAAAAATGGTACTTAAAAGCATGTTGTGGGAATAAAATGTGAAAATGATCTGTGCTGTTTGGAGGAAAACATACATGTATTGAACATAAGAATAACCTTCCTCCCGTCGAACAGGCAGTCAACCTGTCAGTAAACCAATCAGCCAATAAATGAATGAATAAATCAATGACTGAAATAAATAATCAATTAATTTATTGGTATTTTCGTTATTTTGGAATAACTCTTTCTTAGTTAGAACATATACCAGAACAGGTATATGTTCTAACTAAGAAAGTGTTATTCCAAAATAAAGAAAATACTGTTAATTTTCACTTTCTAAAAGACACAAAAATTCTTAATTAATTTATTATTTTACAGGGAAATTTCCGTCTGCTGAAGT
>JARFOD010159222.1:0-12083 GCA_031763545.1 Mopalia muscosa | reverse complement strand
GGACTAGAATCTATCACTCACATGTATAGTAATATCTGAGGGGGTAATATCTGAGTCACGGTGTAGCTGAGACATTCAATGGTAGAAAGTGTTTTTATTTAATGGTTCATCTAGGTTGGTTCATATGTTGACTATTTAAATAAATATTATAAAAGTAAAGCAATTTTAGGTTATTTTAAAATAATATTCGATCTATTTGTTTACGCTTGCTTTTTACCACACTTATTTACAGGTAACCCATGTGTGAGCTGACATCCTAGAACATGCATGAGTTAACTTAACCACCCAGAATGCCACTGACAAAAAACAATACAAACATGTTAACGGTTCACAGCATCACATCAAAACATTAGTGTCATTATTAGACCCCATACTTCCTCAATGGCATTCAAGAGAAATCAGTTGAAGCTGTATAGCTCAGCGGCTCCGACACAAACTGACAATATAGAGGTATCAATAGTGATTAGAGCTGAGACTACAGGAGAGTGGAAGAGATACCTGACCAGGATGATCAACTCCACATCAATCTGACCCATGTGGAGGAGAGGTTCTCTGTCCTTCGGAGCTGATGATCAATTGGAGATGTGTTTGTTTTCACTTCAATCGCATCGATGATAATGATTCCTAGGTGAACTATTACAGATAACCCTCCATTATTTCTCCACGAGAGACTCACAGTAGCAAACAATATTGACATTTGAGAGAATCTTACACATGGATCAACATGATTTATTTCATCTCATGATCATTTTATTGAGAAAAAAAAAATCATTGGCCAGCAAAATCTACCCTTTCAACTCAAACCTGCACCACTTTTTAAGGATTCAACATTGTAATACATTTTATATCAAATTGGTCATGTAAACCAAAACAAAAAATGTTTTATCTTAAATAAGTAAATGTGGGACATATGACTTTAGAAAAATACACATCAATCCTGAATCATTTAGGAACACTTGCATGTTCAATGAAAGTAGACATAATCCAATGTTTTCCGGCTATGTGAATGTGTTGAGGTTTCCTCTCCTTCAAAGGCAAGAGATTGATGGATGGATTTGGGGAAAGTGCTGCCAGGCTCTGTACCATCAGTTATCAGCCAGTTCAATTGGAGGAAGTTAACTACTCTCAGGGGATATCCACATTCCATTAACAACACTGCATCACTCAGATAAAGCTTTCTCTACAAAGCTCACTCTGTCTATACAATCAACTATACACTGCTGCACACACAGAGATAAAATTCATATACATGTTACCTGATATACATTCTTACATGAATAAACACATTCTGTTTTACCAACACAGAAAATAACATTTGAGTGATGCCATATCATAAGAGAGCGATAAACTGCTTGTCAATACCCAACATCAAGTGTACAAGTAAGAACTTCTGACATGGGATTTCCGATTAACTGGAATCTTTTGCAATACATATAGTTACGTTTACCACCATCTTGGCCTCTTTGTCAGAGAATCCCATTTATGGGTGTTACCATGAAACATCTCATGGAGATTACAATTAAGATATTTAGCTAAAAAAGGTATCAGGAGTTAGGACTCTTTTTAATGTATATAACACTATTAGGGGATAAAATCCCCTGAGCTTGAACAGATTCTGCCTGAGTTCAGAAAATTCTGCAGACTGAGACCCTTACGGGGAATTGCACCCATGATCCTCAAAGTATGGCATCAAATCTGTTCAAACACAGACACTATTATCCCAAAATAAAAAATAAAAATTGTGTTAGTTATTTATATCTAAAAATTCTTAAATTAAAAAAAACTTACTGTATTCCTTAACTCTGTACGTAAGCTGATATCTCTCAAAAATTGTTATTGTCTTTTTCCATCCACTTTTTTTCCATACATGTAGGGCCAACATAAGTGATCAGCAGGATCGATTGGTTCATTGATTGGGGTTCAACGACATGCTTATGGGTATTTCACTTATATGATGGCGGTGTATTCCAATAATAATTGACACTAGCACAACCAAGACGTGAAGCATTTCCATAATTTTGGAAGGTTAACTTTCCTCCAGTGCTAAGTAAAGACAGTAATCAGTATTGTTACTCTTCAAACCAACTGCTCCAAACTAAGCCAGAGGGCCTGATTTAACAATTTAAATGTTAACAATTACAGGAATTGAAAAGATTTTTGTATTTATGTTTCACAATGTTTGACACACTCAGTGAGGAGCTGACCATAAAACCAGTGCTGAATCACAAGATTACATGTAAAGTACATGTAGTGAAGGGCTGGGATGGTGATTCCTGTTGCCATCCTGTTTTGGACCTAACATGAAGTCAATCTGTTTGTGATGTTTTTATATATTTGTATTGTCCATGACTGTCTTTGTCTTGTTGCCAGTGGAATCAAGGAGGTTATCCTTCTCCCACACACGAGTACACAGCCCTTGGTCACACCAAAGCAAGGCTTTGTATATAAACAAACCGAAAAAGCTGATGGCTCCATAAGGTAAAGTATGAAAAACATCTTAGCAGAAATCTTAAAAGTAATGTCTGTACATGAAAAAAATGAACTTGTGTATTATTATTTTATAGGTTTGCAGTCAGGCCTTCATATGAGCAAATAACCTTAAGTATGGTGTTGAATGGTGAACCTAACTTAAATAAATAAGCTTACATGTAAAGTGTAAGCTAACTTTCCAGCATGGTACAATACACACAGGTTCATCATTCATGTAGGTCTTTATTTTCATAAACAGGTGTGAAAACTGTTATATGAAAACCATTTTTTAAGCCAGTACACCAAGCTCATCTTGATATTTATTTTAAAAAAGGGGATATTTGCTAAATCCATGAAAGTTGAATTGATATAAAAAGTCATAGGCAGAGTTTCCTGCATTCATAATGTATGACGGATCGAAAACTGCCTTGGTCTGCAGGTAATACAGAATTAGTCTGTGAAATATTTTTTAACTATTGCCTACATGTATGGTTAAATACAACCAGTGACTCAGGGCATGGGAATAAAGACATAAACCCATTCCAACAGACAGTTAAAGATTTATTTTTCAACTAACCGACTTGTTTACCCCTAAAATTTATATGGAGTGATGTATTGAGCAATTAGTAATCGGAGACAAAAAATAGTAATAATCACAAAATACTGAGACTGAAAAAACATATGTCATGGTTTTAAACATGCGAAACAGAACCGTAAAAACTGATATAATGCAACTAACACTTCAAAATGCTGATTTATCGCAATCAGCAGTGCAGGAGGTTCTTATGTTTATAACTTATGAAAGTTAAACTGCTAAATTTGTATTCTAGTATTGTATCATAACAACCGATTTATCGCGATTGGAGGTTCAGTAAATAAAATGAATTGAATGTACAAGCCTGATGTTGCAGTATTCACTCAAAAGTTTCCTCAAAGAATTCCGCATGTACCATACAAACAACTCTCCCAGAAATAAAAACCTAACTATAAATAAGATTTAAATTTTATGCACCTTTTTTTTTATATAGGGTGTCCTAAATATGTATTAGGATTTTATGTTGTAATCCATGCCATTAACAGTTTTATAAAACAAATGTTAGTCTTAAAGCATAGAGTTTTGATTTTGAGCAGTCGAGTGTATTTAACTTACTATTAAAGCTTCAACATGACACCATTGTAAAACATTATCAACACAGAAAGTGCCATCATCCCAGTTATAAGTTTTAATATAATTGTAATTTGCCAAATGCTGAAGGTTGTCAACAGCAATTTAGGTTTGCGGTTGCAGTTTTATACCCAAATCTGTACTTCCATACCAGTACCTGTATTTATTATTTATAAAAACATATTTAAAAAAAATATTTTTTGTATTTTTTAAAATTTAAATGAGGAAATGACAACTGCTTCCATTGGGACCTTAACAACTATGCAAGACATACATGTAGCCTATATGATGGAGTCCTGTGTCAACCCCTTTTCAACAGAGAACAAATAAAATTTGTGACGAAAATTGGACACTGAACAATTGTTATGAAATACATAGGCGTGTTAGTAACATATACACAGACATAAATAGTAATTTGGACGTCCAAACTTTCCAAATAATCATATTGAAAGGCATGAGTACACAATGAAATGTTTAAAACGTCCGATTATGACCAGATTGTGTTGAAAATGCGCTTTTTGTAAATTTAGGAAAATTGGACACTTAGCAATTAGGTGCGCGAGTAACCCACAATTTCCAGGTGCAGGAGCGCGATCGCAGCTCAAATCAGAAGGCCTGCTTCTTGGAATTATGTTTACTAAAATAATTCATGTGTCTACAACTCAGTTCTAGACCACGGAGAGTGTCTTTCTTACCGAGCCCAAGCCAGTTCGAACTGAAATATACCAATTTTCAGGAATTCTTATTTCAAACTCTCATAAAATCATAATTTTCATCCTGGCGGAGTAGTGGCATAAATAACCAGTAAAATTCGTAGTAATTACGCCAAATTCGTAAGGGTAAACAGGTATGAACTATCAATCAGAACTTAAAAGACTGATGGTATTATAACTAATTGGTGTTTCTAATGAAATTTTACACTCACCATAAAAATTAATTAACAAGCGCACTGGTAAAATGTTGCTTAAGGGCTTAGGCCAAGGGCTGTCAACCTGTCCTTTTAGACACCCTGAATTGAACAATTGCCTCTTTTGGACACCCTGTAAGTATTTTAAGAAAAATTAAAATGCAGAAGAAAATGAAACTATAAAATCGGATACCCAGTTTTTAAAAAGTGTAGCAAAATGACGATTACTGACATCATACTTTTGATTTCTGGCCTAACCCCTGATGTTACCTGTGGTACAATGGATACATGCATTCATAATGACATATTTTTAAGTGTTTCAATTTTAGATAAACAATCCTGAACTTATAAATAAACGGATACATATATTACAGTGATGTTTTCCTTTCTGTGTGTCAATGTGCAAAACCTCTTAGTGCTATGAAGTCAACATTGAACAACAGGTAAAATGTAAAGCTTTAAGTAGTGTTCAATGTCAGTAGAAAATAGTGAAGAATCTAAACTAGCACTGTCGATTTAAACGACAAAGGAATGCATTGTATAAAGACACTATGCTAACAGAAAACAGAGAAAGAAAAAAAAATAACCAATATTGGGACTATGATGACGAGAGTTCATGACTGAGATTTATGTCCTGCAGTATTTACTATTTAGTGTCCTGACACATGGTGAATTGAAAAACAGCTGATAAACAAACCTATCAATTTAGAACATTAATATAACCAATCCCATGTGATGTTTGGTAGAACTGCCTTCTCATATGATGGTATATGCAAGCAGCAACACCTTTGAGGATTGATGTACAGGTTTCCCTAAACATTTGAACACTTTTACCCATGCCATGTTTTTTTAAAAACAGCTGGACCTCAATCACTTACATCACTCATGGAAGCAAGGGTCAAAGTTAATAGAGAGAAAATAAATTTGTTTGTTTCATTCGTATTAAGGGTAAAACACAAAATGTTTGAGAAAAAATGTAAAACGCTTAAAAATTAATAATTTAAGCAAACAAATGTTTAATAGACTTTGTAATACGTATTTAAACATGATAACTGTTCAGAGAAATAATATGACAAAATTAAATTTGTAAGCACTCAACCATTAGACTGTGATCCAAGCACCAATAACTGATCTGCTTTGGCCACCTGCAAAAATGTGGGTGCTTAGCCTAAACACATTTCAATCGGACATGATCCCTGAACAGTGATGTTGATTTCACTGTCATGCATTATCAAAAAAAAATGTCAAGGACACTCAGAGTCCCGGACTTGTATTACTGTGTACAATGTGTACATACTGCAACTTTTGGTTCAAATAGAAAATTTAAACATTTCCTCAATTCAATGTGTGTCTTCTCATACACTTGCCATTGATGATATGTAAGTCTATGGAACTAAATTAATGACAAATTAATCAAATGGAAAATACCTGAAAAAATAGACTATTAGACATAAATACATGTATGCAAAGTATGAAGCTGAGGGTTCCGACAGTCCCGAAGCAAAACAACAGCAACAAACAACAGCTTGCACATATCAAACAGGATTTTTTTAAAAGCACATGTCATCTGAAAACATGCTAAATGTACATCTTACTCAAAGAGCCATTTTGATATGTATGTACATACAACAGGTAAACATTGCACTTGGATGACCAAGATTGTGTATACTATACATAATTTTGTTATAGATGCCGTGCAATGCATTCATAATCAAACAGCACACTGGTGACCAACCATGTTTTTGAATTTAGATTTAGAAATTTTTTGGTGTCATTCATGCTAGTCTGTCGCCTGCAACAAGCCTTTATTGCACTGCAAAAAAGGTTTAAATATAGCACCATTTTACATCAACCTCATAAATTGTCAACACCACATCCCTGCTCTAGTAAGGAAAGGCATTTATTTATAAGTCTTATGGCCATAAAGGTACTGTACACCAATATGATTGTGACAGATGGTCACTCTCCTTTACAGTATTGACCCTTTTTCCACAGAAGATGTTTAAGTAACAATAAGAAAGTTTGACAAAATGGTCACCTGTATAAACAACTATTAATATTTTGCAGTTAAAACAACAACCAATAATGTCAACTTTGATAAAGTGAGTTAAGTACCATAAGTACCATAAGTTCCATAACAATTATGGGCTCAAATCAAAGAGCAGAGGATAATGATCTGTAAGCTTATTTATTTGATTGCTGAATACTTTATTTTATATAAGCTTACATGACATAGTCTTAAAACTAACTTCTTTCAGTGGCAGTCAGATGCAGGGAAAGTAACATAGCAAAGTAATATTTTTATGGATATACATCTTCTGAACTTATTGCCTAGTTCTTTGTGGGGCATAAATAAGCAAGGACATTTAACACGAGGTAGTTTTTATGCTTTTTTATGGAACTTTTGTATTTATCTATGAGCATCGAACTTCTGGATTTATTGCCATACCCATTTTTTAAAACTTACCCATTGCCCTCTCTCCCACCAACAAATGTCCAAAATTATATGGGATGAGTGTGTGTTGGGGGAGGGGGGATTAATCACTGTGGCACAAGAATATCAACTACTCTCAACAGAACTCCCAGGAACAATTTTTCTGAAGAGACCTTTATCGTGGATTGTTAAGATATCTGTTATCTACAGACATGTCGAGAAAAGGTAATAAGCTTATTTATCTGGTATACTATGTAGGCCTACTGTACATAGATTATCATGATGACATTAATTTACATATCACAAACACATTTACACCTCAAAAGAGATAAGGAAGTAGAAATTAATTTACTTGGCGTACTTTAATACAAAATAAATAAAAACAATACACACCTTATTTGCTTTATATTTTTTCCTTGCCACAGTGTTAAGATCTTCATGCATTTTGTCCAACAGCCATAGTAAAAACTCCTGTGCGTCATGCTGTGAATAACCTTGATACTGATTATTGTATTTCCCGACAACGTTTTTAAAGTGATTAGAAATCTCAGGTGTGTACCTGTTATCCCACAAACTATGAACCAGGTAAGCCATTTGTTCCAATACCTCACCCTTTGTTCCAAACTTCTTGGCATTGCTTTTGTTATGTCGGTTTATGTCAGCTTTATACTGTTCTGTAATAAAATATTCTGCCAGAGCATCAGTATGACATAAACACTGAATAATTGCATTCATAAAACACGTATTGCCATGGTTTCTTAATCCTACTGTACCAGGAGTAACACCACCTTTAAGTTTGATAATTCTCTGAGTAAACAAAGGTCGGTTAGCAGATTCATTGTAATCGTCAGTATTCCGGTGATCATGTCTAGAAAACCGATCCATGTTGTTTGATTGGCGCTGTCTACCTGCAATCAATTCCCCGGCTTTACCTTTACGACGTAGAGTCGGTGTGACAATCGCCCGCACGTTATAACTACTGTCATTTTCAGCATTATTCTCGTCGCTAGAATTAACGTTTCGTCGAACCATTCTCAAAACAGAGTTTTTCATAGCCCTAAACGAAGGTCTTTTGTATTTTTTCTTTCTCTCTAATGTTGAATAAGCTTCACGTTGAGCTACCGTTTCAATGTAATCATTGCGATCCGGTGTCCTGAAATGAACACTGCGACTAACTTTGCGGTGTAGTGGAGAGAGGCCGTGTGGTCCATAATTAATCTCTTCCTCGTCTTCATCAAGTAGATCGCCTTCAGAGGATGACCGTTGTCTTCCGCCTGGTATATTCTCTGACATTCCGAGTGGCTATAAGTCTTGTCTGACGAGTGACACTAAATAAACTGTGTCATCTCTCACCTGAATACACTAAGCCGTCTTCTGCCATGTTTTGCTATGGAATTCTGGGAAGCTTGTTAACAACTCGAAAACGAGGCTGACCTAGCAGGAAACAAGGCGGGAAGTGAATAGGGAAGTTAAAACACCTGTCTAACAAGGTATAAATGCCTATACGAACAGTGTGATGGTTTTATTTCACACGTCTCATACACTAGGAACTTGCATGTGTTCCTGCTGGGTGGATTAAATCTTGCTGAGTGCTGTCAGTGAAGTGTTGGGAGCCCCAATGACCCACCAGTCAACTTAGCCCATAAACTATGCATGTGACATCTTTGAATGGCATAGAAGTTGAATAACTAAAAAAGGCAAAACACTATATGGATGGCAACTTCTCGTTAATTTTTTACGCGACGTTTCCATGTCTATTCTGTCATCGTTCTCAAGCATGAAACGTTGCATCAAAAATAAATGAGAAGTTGCCATCCATATAGGCCTAGTGTGTCGCCTTTTTATATAGGCCTACATGTGGTCAATAAATCGTAAGAAAGTATTGACAGCACTTAGTACTCTGTAGTCTTAATCACCTATGTGACTTTATTGCTATCTATATAATATTGTTTCTTCTTGCAGTACAGACAAAGGACGAAAAGGACCTAAGTATGATCATTGATGAGTAGAATCTGGGATCAGTACTGGTAGGCCTATGTTGAGGGATTAGAAATGCCACTGCCCTTCGAATCGATGAATGTGTTACTCGGCTAGCTTGTTCCATTTCACCCATTGGACGAGTAGGTCAAACATATGAGGTCTGCCCCGTAGGCATATGCACTGTAGGGAGTGCCAGTTAGGACTAGCTTGGCCTACAGAGCAGACTCCATGATTGACCAATACGCTCAGTGAGCCCATTGGGACAAGCTAGCCAAGTAACACATTCACTGATTCTAATGGTAGCGGCGTGTCTAATCCCTCTACATACTGATCCCAGGTAAAATCATTCTGTCATTTTGCAATTGCAACCAAGTCATAAAATTAGGGTTCAATTAGTTTTAAGTTAGTTTAGGATGAGTGTCCTCCATTTCCTTGTTGCTGTATATATGTTGGGGTACTTTTTCCTTCTTATTTTAACTGTTTCAGTGGCTGGAAATGGATCTGCCACTTTGTTAAAAAAAAATCAGATTGTTTTGAATGGCTGGTGATATTGGTGGATCAATTTCCAACCTCTGACACTGGCTGAGATTTGCAAAACCTAGGGCTTAGATGAGGTAATTAAGTAAGATGAAGCGAACAACCAATTCAGATTTATTTCATGCCAAGGATTGAAGGCAATGTATGGTATATGTTCCTTTGAAAACTGACAACTTGGAATTACATTGATACCTGATATGTAAATGGTAACACGGAAATATGGAAGACATTTAAAACTAATGTGCAACATTGGACTATGGAATGCAACATCTTCTAGAACTAGAACCCATTGGATACTTTCACTAACTTTTACCATTTTGGTATTGTCATATTTTTAAAGCATTATTTCTTCAGAACATGATTATTCTTTAAGGGGATGACCACCCAAAAACCATATTCTATAAATAAGTAAAACTTTTTGTATGTAATACAATACATTAATTTCCATTTTCATAATCTGATCGTAACTCTGGTTATCAGAGTATATTAAAAAGGATCACAAGTACCAGTTGAGTCATCAAATCCTGTGTACACTGATTTATCATTGGATAGTTCAAAATTGTCTGGCAAACTAGAGTGCAGGAAAACTTAGCAGCACAGGATTTGATGACTCAACTGGTACTAGTGATCCTTTTTAATGGATGATAACCAGAGTTACGATCATATTATGAAAATGGAAATGAATGTATTGTATTAGGCACAAAAAGTTTTACTTATTTATAGAATATGGTTTTTGGGTGGTCTTCTCCTTTAAGTCGACAGTGTTTGGCGTGGGTGTTTAAAAATGACTAGGTGTTTAACCAGCCAATCAGAGTGCCTCATTTCCAAGAACATCGCGTCACAGTTTTTGTCTCACGTCAACTTTATCTAACCTGATCTTTGGTCAAAATGCACACCTCAGAAAGTTTTCGTCGTGCATGTTGTTAAAAATGACATGTCCTCAAATTATTTGACGTGTAAGATTAGATATTTGGCATGTAACGCAGCACACCGGAAGTGTCAGGAATCGATTTTGGTTAACAACGTGAAAGTTGAGACCTGCGGTCAGCGAATAATGTGTAGAAAAGTAATTACTTCAGCCCTGTGATAGACTAGTTTAGAATGAAAAAATTCGGTTTGTCTTCATCCCGTTTCCTGTATACTTTGATACACGACAAAATCGTTATATGACGTTTACGGTGTGCTATGTTACGTGATAAAAACCTAATCGCACACGTCAAATAAATTGAAGACACGTCATTTGGACAAACATACAGGGCAGAAAAATTCTGACACGTGCATTTTGACCAAGCTCACGTATAATAACATATATTTTACCGTGAGACAAAAATTCTAACGTGCTATAATACATTTTTAAAACACGTTTTGTTTTAAATGAGGCGAGTTGATTGGCTGATTTAACACCTAGTCATTTTTAAAGACGTCGGGTAGTGTCGACTTAAGACGTATTCGGCCCACCATAAGAACACCAGGTTAGTTTTTGTCTCGCATCAACATTTGTTATCTAACTGTGATCTTTGCTCAAAATGCACTCGTCAGAAAGTTTTCGTCATGTATGTTGTTCAAAATGACAGGTCCTCAAGTTATTTGACTGTAAGATTAAGTTTTTGTCATTCAACACGGCACACCGGAAACGTCAGGAATCGATTTCTTTTTAACAGCGTGAAAGTTGAGACCTGTGGTGAGCGTATAATGTGCCAAAAAGTTATTACTCCAGCCTTGTGATTGGCTAGTTATGAATGATTCGATTTGTCTTCATATCTGTGCATCGAAGCTTGTATAAATGCCGCTGTGTGAAGGGAACATAAGAGTGTATAAGCCTGATAACACTTTCGATTAAAATGCTGCATATTGAGATTGAAGGAAGATAAACAAACCCACCACTAGCCCGAACATTGGGCTTACAAATATGTTTGTTCCTTTTTATAAATCGGACATTCCTCTTGCAAACATCACAGCCCGAATTCCACACGTACCCGATTTTGATATCTTGAAAGTTAAATCAGACGCCTTACCTAAACTCACTACACATACACTTAGGCCTACTGTCACAAGTTAGACAATCTAAGTAGATTAAATCGATAAAAGATTGAAAAATGTTTGTTTCCAATTTATTGGTACCTGTATTTAACACGAATGATCGACATGAAGACCTACTACAGTAAAAATCTTATCAAACTCGCTAACTTTCTGTTTCATGGTTTTTTAACGTATGATAATAACGCATGCGCAATACATGGTTGACCTTTAGCTCAGCATTCTTCCTTAACATATCTTTAGCGGAAATTTCCAAATTTGGGCAGGGTTTAACCCGAACGCTCCATTTGGTAACCATCAAGTACCATCTAGCTTTTTAACGCAGACTGGGAAATATGGAATAAACCCGCACCATTTCTGTCTAAACAGGAAGTGACGACGGTGCTCTCCCTTTACAATAAGGTGCATATGTCAACATAAAATTGAACATTTAAAAATGATTAAAATTGTTAGTATCTTTAAAAAGTCATACATAAAAAAACGAACAGTGTTATGTTTAAATGTGAGAAACGGGCTTGTTTGATGCGGGGGGGGGGGGGGGGGGGGGGGTAAAA
>JARFOD010159211.1:0-12083 GCA_031763545.1 Mopalia muscosa | reverse complement strand
TATGTGTGTAGAGTATAAGTATATGGGTGTAGAGAATGAGTCTGTGTGTGGAGAATCAGCCTGTCTGTGTAGAGAATCAGTCTATGTGTGTAGAGAATCAGTCTGTGTGTGTAGAGAATCAGTCTATGTGTGTAGAGACTTAGCCTGTTTGTGTAGAGAATCAGTCTTTGTGTAGAGAATCAGTCTATGTGTGTAGATAATCAGTCTGTGTGTGTACAGAATCAGTCTGTGTGTGTACAGAATCAGTCTGTGTGTAGAGAATCAGCCTGTCTGTGTAGATAATCAGCCTGTTTGTGTAGAGAAACAGCCTGTTTGTGTAGAGAATCAACCTGTTTGTGTAGAGAATCAGCCTATTTGTGTAGAGAATCAGTCTACACGTGTAGAGAATCAGCTTGTGTGTGTAGAGAATCAGCCTGTTTGTATAGAGAATCAGTCTATGTGTGTAGAGAATCAACCTGTTTGTGTAGGGAATCAGTATGAGTAGACAATCAGCCTGTTTGTGTAGAGAATCAGTATGTGTGTAGAGAATCAGTCTGTGTGTGTAGAGAATCAGTCTGTTTGTGTAGAGAATCTGTCTATGTGTGTAGAGAATCAGTCTATGTGTGTAGATTATCAGCATGTGTGTGTAGAAAATCAGTCCGTGTGTGTAGAGAATCAGTCTATGTATGTAGAATAACTAGCCTATTTGTCTAGAAAATCAGCCTATGTGTGTAGAGAATCAGTATATGTGCGTAGAGAATGAGACTGTGTGTGAATAGAATCAGTATATGTGTGTAGAGAATCGGTCTGTGTGTGTAGATAATACTTGTATGATATTTAAAAGCACGTGGGCAGGAAACGTCAAAGTGTGTACTTTGACATTAAAGTTACGCCCCTTTGAGGAGTGAGAATATTGGCTATCCACCAATGAAATGAGCGCACTGTCGCTATGGCGTTTCCACGGAGATAAGTCGCGTGGAGTATGGCGGTCACGGCGAGGTGTGTCGTTTGTTTTATTTCTTGCCTGGGAAGAAAAGTTGATCCAGTCTGTTACAATTTTCGATAATGGCTGACCAAAGTTCTACAACAGCAACAAAGACTAGGCGGACTGACACCCTCGCTCAACCAAAGCCAGTTCCGCTGGGTTACCAAGATGACCGGTAAGTCAAATCTGACTGACAAGATTTCCCCCGACGAACAACAACAACATGGGCCTAACAGTTATTGCCAAATTATATGAAAATTGAAATTGGTGAAAAGCTATCTGTGTATATTTATCTTCCAAATAGAGTGCCAATTTTTCACTGGTGTAGCTCAATGTGGATTTGCCAATAAAGAGTTAAAAATTTAATTTAGACAAAAATGAAGTGCTACAAATCGTGCCAAACTCATTCAGCTGTTCACCTGCATAGA
Source organism: Mopalia muscosa (assembly GCA_031763545.1). Lineage (NCBI taxonomy): Eukaryota > Metazoa > Mollusca > Polyplacophora > Chitonida > Mopaliidae > Mopalia > Mopalia muscosa. Next base: position 10,691 of record JARFOD010159211.1, on the reverse strand, counting down.
ACTGAATAAAAAAACAGAATGTTGAAATATTGAAGAAATAAAAAAAAAAAATGACAATATAACCCTCAAAAGGGTTGTCCATCCCTAATCATATGTGAATTAATTCCCCTTTGAATTTTTTTGTTTGTTTGTTTTCCAGACGTTCCCTTTACTGGATTGACTGTTTTCCCCCAAGAAGTGGAGAAGGTGGAACAGTTGTAGGTCAGTATAACAATAAATTAAAAATATCAGACCTTTTGATTAATGGTTTGCTGTCCTATGCTTTAAAACAGATCACTCACCTCAAACCAGAAGGCCTGATGTATGATATTTATATATTTTATGTGTTAAATGAAACAAGGACATTATATGTACCTGAAATCTGGGATTAGTGTAGAGGGATAAGAAAAATCAATTTCCTTCAAATCAGCGATCTGTGAATGTGTTACTCAGCTAGAAGGTTCCTATGGCAGCTACACATTGTTCCATTTTACCGAGCAACAGAGATTGATAACACAATTCATAGTGAAACTCTGAAAGTAAGTAGCATAATCACTCGTGAAAAACGAAAAAAAAAGGACTGTAAAAAAGGGTTGTCAATCACAGCATGGATGTCATCCTACTCATCTTTTAATGATAACAGTGATAAAGCCAAGATGGCAGCTCTGCAATTAGTTTTTTGAAAATAACTGGTTTTGTGAACATAAATGGCTATGAACCCACACAGCGATCATGTTTATTAGAAATTTGGTTTCTTTCTATTGAATATTATTTAAACTAGCCTTTGTTATGAAATGACAAAAAATGGTATGCCCCGGCATGGTGGGCCTTTTTTATGAATTGATACGCATATAAGCAATTTCTGTTTATTTGAAAACCAGTTGCAAGTGGATTTATCCACCCAATTGGATATCTTGTTTGCTACATATTTATCATAAACTGTCCATACCATTAAATGTACATGCATGGTCATTACCTTCTCTGGTGATGTTTATACGTTACCCATTTAACAAACCAAGATTAAGATCTATAATTAAAAAACTTGTCCCTGGGAGTTTATCTAGACACATAATATGATTTGATTCATTGGTTTTAATGAATGGATATATTGTGCCCCTCACAGAGTTTTATCAATATATGTACATGTATATATGAATCAGGCTGTGATTGACCAGTTCATTATTACCTGCTGTACAGGCTAACTCTGGAGTTCACAGCTATAGCAAAGTTCAAGTTCTCTGTACACCAATGAGCTCAATCCCTATCATGGTGTGAATCAGAATTACTTGGCTCATTTTGACAATCTTTCCCACCAGAGTTGAAGCTTTAGTGCTTTCATTCAATAGTTGTAAGCCGAGTTAGATTATTGTTAATGTTTATTAAAAACACAGTGGTTTATTCATATCACACCAGGCAGTCTACCTAATAACCATACATTTAAGTCAAGCAAACTAAATTTTAAGATAATGGTAACGATGTAACTAACCCTTCTAATGTATCGATCTCCAGTTGATCTAAGCAACACCACACCAGACATTAGCCGACAAGGTGTCAGCAGGTTGTTGTTTGGCTCATCAGGATTCTTGGTTGACAAGGATTTGTGTAGAGTCAAGTTTGTGGCAAAATGCCATGGTTTTGAACAGTATATCTTCTTTTCTCAAATTATTTCACCACAGGCCTTCTGATTAGAGGTGTGCTGTTACCCTTATATTGACAGCTTGTAATTTGTCAATGTAGTGGCCGAGGAATGAAATATAATTAATAGTGTACAGCTTTAATACCAATGACAGACCTACCTACCTTGTTTATTCTGGAAATTTTTTATACCCATAACTTATTTTAAATACACCATTTAGGAAATTAGGATATAAAAATACACACAGAAATCAAACTTCTATGCTGTTCTTTTATCTTTAGCACAAACATACACATAAAGGTAAGAAAATACTATCCAGAGGTAATGTTTTTTCACATAAAAAATTTCTTCCAGGGTAGGCAGGTCTGCACTGAAGAAACCCTTGATTATAGTCTCTCTCGTGTGGAACCAAATGAGGCTAAAGATTAGGTCTGTCTGTTTCTGTCGCAGTCTGTTACGCAATTACTTTTTTTGTTTGATGCTTAAGCGGATTATAAAAGTTTATATGCTTGAATGACAAATTACTGAGTTTTCTGCAATTTTGCTAAATTTGTTTTGAAAATTAATGAAACTTTTAACTTTTCCAAAATCGTATATAATATACATGTAGCTTTATTTTACCAAGTTACAACATCAATTCCAAAACTTCTTAATAAAACCAGCCCAAGTTGCTTGGAGGCATTTTAGCCAACTAGCTTGTAAGTTGACGTAACACAACAAAAAAAGGACTCACATCAAAATTAAATACTTATTATGCAACAACATCTTTAAATTAGGTCAAAAACAGTATCTCCAGGTGAAATTCCATGAAAATTTGCTAATTATGCTGCCATATTGGTTTGGGCAAATTTTTAAAAACTGTTTTTCTTGTGTTGGAACTGACAGTATTTGCACTATGCTGTCAGTCTATTTGAGCATAATGCATTGTCTTAATCTCTACCTTTTCTGTTACAACTTTGAATTAAGGTAGGACTACAACTAAAAATGATTAGTAATCAATTATTTTTGAAAAGTACATGTAGTCAGATGATTTTTAACTCCTGACTAAACTGGCCAGTTTGACTAAACTCAAAGAATAGACTCGTGTTATCACGTTTTTCCTTATTACATGTATAACCAACGTTAAATAAAGATCGATTTGATTTGATCTAAGGTTTCTTCAATTCCGGGTTGGAATTCTGCCTTTGTTCATCATGAGTATTTTGCCTGATTTAACTGAAAGATCCTAGTATTTCTTTACCGCTTGAGTTGAAATAAACATGTGTGTTATCTTTGTAGTTACAGCTGACAGTTTTTATTTCCTATGATCTATGGGTGTTTCAGTTCTCATACAGTGCTTAAATGGCAGGGGAAACTTGTATTGCTTCGCAGTACTAATTCACCCTTTTTCTACATCTCGATCTGTTACAGCAGATGGGGGATCTTTTAAGCACAGAGAAATTGTAGATTGCTATTTCAAATCACAATCAGGTATAAAGACTTTCTATAAACTAATCAGACCATCTGGCTGCTAAAGGCAAATAGGTTTCAAGCTTAGTCAGCTTGTGTTCAGTTTGTATTTAAAATTAATTTTGCAAGGTAGCAAGCATTTCTGACATTTTATGTTGGTTTTAGTGGAACTATTTCTTGTTGGCATTCATTGCCTTCGTATAAGTTAAATACCCCTAAACCTGGTGTTAAGCACCAATCAATGAATCACTGTGTACCTGTGTATTATAAGTCTTCTAACTTCTATAACTTAAATGTATAACAAGAAAACAGCTGATGTATATGCAGCCTTTGGCCAACAAGATGAAGAAGAGAAATGGAAACAGCCTCAAACCCATCTGAGCAAAGTCCTACTAGTTTTACATGTAAACTATGTTTGTTTTGGCCGTGGGTTTTATGTCCTACATATATAAGATTATTTTGCAGGTGGTTGGAGGGAGCTTCAATTCATGTTGCCCTGGTGCTCTCAGAGCAAAGGGGAACAGGAAGCATCCTGTCAATGTCCCCATCTTGTCTTTGTTTGTTGCTAGTGGTGTCAAGGGTGGTTTCCTTCACATATCTGGCATGTTGTTATATAAATGAAATACCCAATCAAACAATTAAGTTTATTTAAATCAACCACTCTAGACATCATTACCCTCAAACAAAGACTAGACAGGAAAGGACAATCAAAAGAGGCAAACAAAGATGCTTCATGTTGAGGTCTACCTTCAGCTACCTGTAACCATCAGTCATGCTTTAAAAGTAAGATTCTTCATGAAACAGTGGGTCAATTTCTATCATTTTGTCCAAAAAAGCCTTAATAAGGGTGACATTATTTGTTTTAGTTGCCAGTGCCAGAGTGCAAGAACTGTCTAGACCCAAAACAATTCCCTCTCAGTACAAAGGGGACAGGTAAGTTTAAGTTTTATTCATAGTTCCATTCAAGAAGAACAGTTTATTGATGGTTGAGGTCCAAGCAACAGCATAGATGCAGACATTGTTATGTAACAGACATAATATTCACCACTCTATGGTCTTAAAACCAATGCTATAATGTGCAAGATTTAAAAAAAAAAGGGGGAAAAAAGCCTGAAGCACTGGCTCATGCCCACTTTCATTCATCCAGCTACTGTTGCATGGAGAGGGCCTCTAATGTGAATCTACTTTGAATCAAATAGCAATTCGTTTAAAAAAAAACTTGATTAAGATTGGCTGAGCTGTAACAGCGCTTTAACTTTTGTCAAATTTTGGATGGTTCCTGGCCACGTTGTCTGGCTCTTGGTTATTCTTGTGCATAGATCATCCTGTTGGTTCATTGGATTGGCTATTAATATCCTTTGCAGTGCTCCAGATAAGGGATGTTTTGGCGTACATTACACATCTAAAATGAGTCAAAATGCCTCTATCATAAATGGAAGGCGTATTGAAAACGCATCGTTAATAGTAGAATACGCCCGATCTTTAAAATCCATACGGATTGAACAATAACGTTATGCTGCAGTCGGTAGTCAAATCACCTACATTTCAAAGGGAGATGTTCTATTCAGCAGGTCTGTCATGTTCTGTCAGTTATTTTATCAATAAACCATCCCTGTGCAGAGAGTACTCGATGTTTCCATAGTGATGTTGCATGTGCGCTCTCTCCACGCTAAACATCGGCGAAACAGCCGATGGCAAATTTTGTTCTTAAAAAATTGTGATTTTTTTTTTATTTGCCTTGAGTGAGTTGGTAGTGAAAGTGATACCAAACCATTTCCCATGCTTCCAGACCCTCGCCCCAACTTGGGCACATGTGCCCTCGGGGGCACAAGTGCCCTCGGCTGAAGCTGCGCTTCAGATTGATTGTAACATGATGGGTGCCCAAACTTTTACCCTGGATCAGGCCCTGCCAATAATATTAAACAACAAACAACAATTTGACTAGTGTTGAATCAGGAGCCAATATTACCCTATTTGCCTGTTTGTAGTGAAATATTTTAAGTTTTCATTGCAATTCCCACCGATATCTATAAATTGGATATTACGAAAGGATAGAAGCTGTTTTTATGATGCAAATAGCATTCAGAGAGGACTGATTTTAATAACGTTACTTTTGCATCAGTAGCTCAATACTCCCCCATGAGAATCATTACTCACTTATGATTATTTGGAGGAGTGAATACTCCTTTAAAATTTGTCCTTATCTGGAGCACTGCTTTGTCTCAGTAGAGTTTTCTGCTGATGTGCCTTATGATTTCAGCCCCACCTTTGGCTATTCTCCTGGACTTCTGTCTGCAGGAAAGACAAACCAATGCAGAGTATTGTTGATAGACCTAGTTGTTCTTTAAACTGCCATGATGATACAAAACCTTCCTTACTGGTTGCCATAACAATTAGGATGAACTAAGGCTAATTAGGCAATGTGAAACAATACTCTACATTGGCTTTTCTTTCCTGCTGATGGAAGATCTTGAGAGTAGCCAAAGGTGGTAAATTTGTTTTGTGCATAACTTTTTTGTAAGTCAGACAACAATAAAATTACACTTTCACAAAACTTTTCATATTAAGAATTTCTTCCCCCTTATCTTTATTTTTGTAGATATTTTATTTTCTCTAATTGGTGATATTTAAGCTGCTTGTTATTCATCATAAAGTCTGATGATATTTTCAGAAGTGTTTTGTTTGAGCCGGGGAACTGAAGTAATCATCACCACTGTACAGTATTTCTCTAGTTAACAGCATTATGGTGATTTTATAAATACATTTTTGTTTGTTTTTTTTCAGACCAACGCCGATATGGCTAGTATCATCATCAGCCAAGAGTACGACAGCTTCCGGGCGAATAGAGACGCTTGGGCAGCCGAAACCATTAAACCCTCTCTACCAACCCGATCGCTCTCCCTTCATGACAGTCACACCGAGTGCTAAAAAAAGCTCTTCTACAGCTCGACTAGACACTTTGGCGATCGGACGACAAAAATCGGACATAGGGATGGTTCGGGACATTGAATCTGACGAATACAAATATGTGCCGTCATCAGCACTGAAAGCCACAGCGACTGCAAGAGTAGAACAGCTTGCCGAGTTCAAAAAGCACCACCCTTTATTTGAGGAAGACAAACCGATTCAGTGGACAATCACAGACAATGCTACCAAAGCTCTACCATCACTTCGTTTACAGCAGTTGTCTCGACCCAGGAGCCGAAGTTTAGTCAAAGATGAGTACGACCCATATAAGGTATCAATAGCTGCCAGAAGGGCTCGGTCAACGCCACGCGTTGATGAACTCGCAGTGCCCTTCCCTCGAAAAGTTCGTAAGAAGTTAACTGTATAAAAGAAAATATGTCATTCTGGCCAAGGCTCGAGCAAAAATTTCTAAATTACTTTACATGAGCACATGCCAGATTTTACATTGTAAATATAACCATGGTTTTTGGGTTAATGAAGAAAAGATTTCTAAGGGTCTTTTGTATTTACATGTAAAGGAGAGAATTTTAGTTTAAAACTGTGTCAGGGTATACTTTTGCTATTTTCAGTAGTCACACAATTTTAATCTGCAGGATGTAATATGGCAATTCCCTGTTTGTATAGAAACAGGCTGATTTCCCTGTAGGGGAGTGAGATACTTATGCTGTTAATAGGAAAGAGTGCATACAAGCTCAGCTTCTAGAATGTTTAGGCAAGCTTTATTTTATCTTAAAAGGATGTCAAATTGAGTTGAACTTTTAGCGCATCTTATTGACGTAATGAATGTTATTCATTTTGTTAGATTGCAGAAAATGTTTCAAAATGTACTGAATAAAGTCCTTCTGACAAATTCTAACAAAATTATAATTAAAAAAACTGAATTATCACAGGCTGTTTGCGCGTTAACAACCATATTCAATACATAAAACTGTGAAATGTACACAGTCCAGGTATCGTCAGTCTGATAGAAGATAGAAAGTGATCTAGTGCTGGTCCGAGACTGGGTGTTACCAAACCCTTTTAACTTGAAAAAATGTTTTCTTTTCATAATTTCACAAGTGTGCAACAAAGTTTTACTTTCTTTTGCAATATTTTAGTTGAAAAATACCCATTTTTTTTTTCTTTCAACTCCTTGAATTACAAAGATTATAAAAAATTTACGTAAAGATTTGTGTATCTTTTTCTCTCACATGCAGCAATATTGGATACTTCACTAGCTTACATGTATATTTACGCTAGTTTTTTTTATTCATGAAAATATTGCCATGTTTTATCATTTGGTGTGTTTTTATCACTTGTTGGTAACTGTACATGTTTATACACAATTGCCACTCAGTATTATTTTGTTGATGTTTGAAGGATTTATGTCTGAACATGCCTTGGATTTTTCGAATTTATTGTTGGTTTGATCAAGTATTTTTTTATATAATATTCTCTTCTCTTTTGATGGGATACTACATAAAATGATAAGAATTCATTTTTTATAAAAATAAAATAAACAAAACTGTGCAATATTGCAGAAACAAAAACTGACATTTTACTGTGTTTTTATTTATTTTAATTGTGCTGAATTGTTAAATATACAGAGCCTTTTCAAATGTTCAATTATAAATTGAACTAGAGGCTATAACCGTACAAATAGTAATATGGCTTTCAAATTCAAGATTTTTTTTTTTTAAAAATAAAAGATTTATTTCGCTATAACACTGCACCTTTGACAGAAATAGAAAAAAAAAAAATAAGTAAAAAATAAATTTTATCTAGGTGGGATTGAACTGTTGTCTTTGGATTACGAGAAGAATGCGTTGCTATATGAGCTTTACGGGCCATTTGAGTAGTTATGATTGAATAATGTTGTGGTATGGGTTTTACATGCTGAAGAATACCGTTCCGATGAGATTTTACAACTTTTAATCTATTCATCCAAATATCCCTATTTTTTCAAATTTGAAAGGTCTTCATAAAAGTTAACTACAGTATTAATTACAAACCCGTATCATAAAGAGTTCTTCACTTTAAGACATTGTAATACTATTTTTCTGATCTGCTTCTTTATTTTATTGGCCTCCTAATTTTGTTGTTTTTGACTTATGATATTAAATTTAACCTTAAAAAATACAGACATACGCCTACTTCAATCCTTGAAATTTGTGAAGATATATAATGCAATGGTTTTAAAATATGATTAGAATCGCAACTTTAATTTTTGAACTTTATTCAACTTTGATGCTTTATAAGTCTTGTAATATCTACCTCACCCAATGATCGCAAGCTATTGTCAGTAAATAAGAATATATTTGCAGATGTGAACTTTAACACTAACACTATTTCATTCACTGGTGATAATACATCAATATCTGAAAATTCCTGTATTGGATTATTTCAGAAATGTGCTATTTCTCTGACTGAAAATGTTACTTTGAATAACACCATAGCCGCATGTACTGTGACTAATGCCAGCAATGTTCTGCCTAATAATGAGGGGCATGAAGAGGATTTCATAGACTACATCAATATTTTGTCATAGGTTGAGGAAAATCACAATTTCTTAGAATATTTAAGCATTTTCTGCTTTACTGATAAATTTGAGTCTAAGTTTATGTTGTCAGGTCCTAAAGGAAACTACTTTAATATGACTGACTGTCATTCCCTCTGGCAGTTAAGATCTAATTTCTTGGCTAACTCTATTAGTTTGGGTTTGCCATCATACAAAGGGTTGAAAATTGTCCATTTAAATATTCAACATATTCTGCCAAAGATTGACCAGCTCAACATTCTGCTGACTAAACCCCAAAGGGAAGTAGACATACTTGGTTTATCAGAGACTTTTCTAAAGAAAAAACACAGTAATAAATTAGTTAGTATACCTGGGTATGTAATTGAAAGAAAAGATAGGTTTCGGAAATGTGGGGGAGGGGTACTAACATTTGTAGCTGAAAGTTTACCTTACAGCAGACGTAAAGATTTAGAAAAGGATGCATTAGAAATAATATGGCTTGAGATCAAGTTATCCAACTCAAAACCATTTATCTTGGGATTTGTTTATAGGCCACCAAGTGCACCAATTCAGTGGATAAAGGACTATGTAGACATCCTAGAGACCATCTATTCTGAAGATAAAGAAATTATAATATTAGGGGACTTCAACATAAATCTCTTGAATGACCCACCTTTTAATTGGATGTCATGCTTTGAATCATTCACCCTTTCTCAAATTGTTAAAAGTCCAACCAGAGTTACTGCTCACACTCAAACACTTATTGACCATATTTACACCACTGACACTAACAAGATCAGTTTTTCTGGTGTTTTAAACTTATCTTTGAGTGATCATAAAGCAATTTTTCTGTGTCGCAAATGTAATTTTAATGTTAAAAGTTTTTCTCATAAAACAATTACTTACAGAACCATGAAAAATTTTGATCTTTTACATTTTCGAAATAGGCTTAATTCTATTAACTGGGACTCAATTTTATGTCAGGATCCAAATTATGCTCTCAATGAATGGATTTTAAGATATACTGAAGTTTTAAACCAACACGCACCTCTTGTTCACAAAAGAGTGAAAAATCTACGACAACCTAAATGGTTAACAGATGATATATTAAGTGCTATGATCGAGAGAGATAAGGTCTCGAAGGTAAACCAACCTGAATTATTCAAGAAAAAAAGAAATACTGTTAACTCTCTCATATACAAAGCTAAAAAGAATTTCCTTACAACTACTATTGAAAGTGGCAAGAAAACTGACCACTGGAAATTACTTAATAAACTTTATCTTAAAGAAGTGTCTAAAACACCATCAGTATTAGAATCGCAGGGATTTCGCTTTAACAACCCATTAAGCATTGCAAATGAATTAAATAAGTTTTTCATCCATGCTTCAGAAAGGCTACTGCCAATTGATAACCATGATCCTACTGTTACTATGATTAAATTACAATCTTTTATTAATTCTAAATTACCTCCCGAAAACAAATTTTCTATCCCTCCAATAACAAGTGAACAGGTTTTTAACTATTTGCTTAATCTAGACCCAACAAAAAGCACAGGTCTGGATGGAATAAGCCCAAAGTTTCTTAAAGTGAGTGCTGATATTGTTGCGCCATTTATAACAAGACTCATTAATCTTAGTATCAGAACGGGTATATTCCCTCAGAAATGGAAAGAAGCAAAAATATTTCCACTTCACAAAGGTGGGTCTTTAAATTTGCCAGAAAACTATCGCCCTATTTCAATTTTACCAATCTTGTCTAAAATATTGGAAAGACATGTGCATGACTGGCTATATATTTACATTTCTTCCCATAATCTTCTCAGTCCCAGTCAGTCTGGTTTTAGACCTAAGCATTCGTGCTTCACTGCACTTACAAAGTTAACGGAATTATGGACCCGGGCACTGGATAATAATGAACTTGTTGGCCTGGTATCAATCGACTTTAAAAAAGCCTTTGACTTAGTTGATCATAAATTGCTTCTTTCTAAACTTGAACTATACGGCTTCAGTAATAACTCATTAGTGTGGATGAAATCTTATCTCAGTTCAAGAGAACAAAGTGTATTAGTTGGAAATGTTTCTTCCGTGTCTTTACCTGTCAAATCAGGAGTTCCTCAAGGATCTATACTGGGTCCTCTTTTGTTCATATTATATGTTAATGAT
>JARFOD010159200.1:0-12084 GCA_031763545.1 Mopalia muscosa | reverse complement strand
AAAAAAACCTAGACCTCCCCCCCCCCCCCCCCCTTGTTCTTTAAGTGAACTATTCACTATTTATCAGACTATTTGCATTAAAAAACACTGTTAATAATCTGTCCATAGTACGCCAAATCCATATACGACTACTCGTGGCTTCGTTAGCCATCTTATAAAAGATATTTACCTTGTATTTAAATTGTTTTAATATAGGCAAAAAGACAAACGTTCGCTCAGCTATATATAACTGTGGCTATAGATGACGAATACATATATATATATATACACTCTGTCCGCACTGGTATCTAAAATGTTTTCATTAAAGCAAGCCTCCGTAGTGTTCTCAACATTGTCATAATTGTTTTAAAACCAGCTCACGTCACAGTGACAGTTATATCCGTTATGAAACCTAAATTTATAAACATTTCACATTTTTTCCCAAAATATAGGATATATTAAACGGATTATGTTTTGAAATATATAAATATATATAAATATATCACGGTCATCCTTTGCGCCTACACGGATATTATATTTGGGGCGGACTTTATATGCGCACAGAGAAACGGACGCAGAAAAGGCTTTTTTAATTATTATAATTTAGGCCTATACTTTTTTGATGGACAAGTTTATGTAGATAAGCATAGCCATGGTTTTTATTAATACAAACAAACATACAGTATTTTAGAGAAAGACATATAAGTATGTACAGTTTATGGAAGCCAATAGCGAGGCAGACGGCAGGGTAATCCTGATATAACTGAGAATTCATATACATATATAGCCTTACGGCTATTCTCAGTTAAGAAGTTCTATGTACAAATGCTTACTTATAACAGCAGCATCCCCGTCACTCTTGGACTAATCTATACTTTTAAATTGAGGCGGTGACCAATGGCTGTTATATTGTAAATTCTGACGCACTAGTGTGTTTTCATCCCGATTTCTTGACGAAATTTGTTCGAATTACCATACAAGACGATGCAAACGAAAGCGTATAGGTTATAGATTACTGTGGTGGTTGTATTTTGCAAATATATGTGATTTCAAGGACACCGGAGCTGCAAATAGACTCATAAGTAAGCATTTGTACATAGAAAATTCATAACTGAGATTTGCCGTTAGGCTATATGCATATTATATGAATTCTCAGTTATATCAGGATAACGGCAGGGTAGGTACTGAGTTTAAGCTGGGACTGAACATGTCCCAGGTTTAAGGCCTCAATTTGTGTAATTTCCCAACATTGAGGTTTCAAGTATGGCCCAAATCTTCAAATAGGCCTAAGTAGATTTACCGGCTTAATACAGGTGTAATGTCCCCATCAAATAAATTCTATAGCCTTTTATTATATAAACTTACATAAAACACAGAAGTTACAGGACTCAGGAGCTTCTAAGAAAATGTCAAGTCTAGTGGAATAGACAACAATGGCGGGTCAGCAACAGATACCTGAACCGTATTTCCGTATTTTTAATAAAGGCTAATGTGTGATTTTAAATCTCGTATGGCATATAAAATGAGTCAGAAAGTTCAGTATAGCAAATATTATTGGAAATTGCTAATTGCACCCATTCGTTAAAACAAGAGAAAACAAACTTGAAACTACACAGTTATTTGCGCTCTAACTCTGTATCTCTAGGCTACATTCATGATAGACTGTTAACGACACAGAACTTAGACGGCAGGGAGGCTTCAGTACCTTTGAGACCAATTGTTGTCACTATATACTGCGGCACAAGCAATGGTGGACTCCAAGTCACGTGTCAGGTGGGACAATGGACGTGTCACCAAAAAGGTGTAAATGTGTTTTTTGACTTCCTGTAATTATAAGATATTGAAATTGATTGCATCTATGTACTAGTACTCTTTGAAAAAATATACATACAAGAGTTTTTATAACTAATAAGTTTTTTCAGAAATCAATTTTGTAGCGTCGCATATACCACAAATTATAGTAAGACAAATCCGTGTGCGTCCAGTCAGCAATGACACCACTATTAAATGACAAATCTGGACTTTTACGTATTACGATAAGATTTACTACCGGGCCTAAATCGGTCACGATTCAGATGAAAATAGCGACCACAAAACTGTGCGGTCAATGAATAACATGACGTAAACTAAACTGGGGTTTTATTTTTATTACTTCTATCGCTCGTGTGTCAATATTGAATAAGGTACGTATATTTAATATTAAATAGTCGGAGTGGCTATTAGTACATGGGTTTGAGATTAGTTGAATTTGACTTTAAATTGGTCTGTAGTTTTAAATATATCCTCCGTTGATTCCGCATTATCGAATCGTAAACGGTTTCTCAATTGATAACAAATGGATTTATGTGTATGGCGAATACCAGGTAGGTAGTTTTTGTCATGTATATAAAAACAAATTGTATTAACCGAAGTGTATATATGTATATATACTAGAACCGAGTTCGAATTACAGTAGAGGCAATTGGAATTATCTTTCTCTCTACATTTAAGATATATACTAGTTGTACTATATTGCCACTATAGTGAACGATTAGTGGTTGGGGAAGTTACTCGTTCATTATTATTACTAGGATCACAGAAATGAATAAAAACAAAATTGGAACAAATATTATTTGGCAACTGTGCATTTACCTCTAGATATATATTTGTAGTTGCATATAGAAATATCACTTATATTCCCAAGTTTATTGATATATATTGTTTATAAGTTACCTTATTCTGTTGATTTTGTTTAATTTTTATTTTATTTATTTTTTATTTTATTTGGTTTTTTGGGGTTCTTTGGCTTTCTGATTATCATTTGAAAATGTGTGTTTGTCAAGCTTGATTCATACCACTGCATTAACTTAATGTACCATTAAGCTAAAACCTTTTTATACATACACGTCAAAATATCGAATTTTGCATTCCAGGCCAGTAGACTTCACACAGGTAAAAACAATGTTATAGTTGACTAAGCACACAGCTGGTCAAACAACAATCCCTTACTGAGCCTCATCTGTTCTGCGCAAGACCGGAAGTCTTGATACCTCGTCCTTTCATACGCCGCGCCTATGTTATAGCATCTATCCTGGGTTAAAATATGGACAGATACCTGTAATAGTGGAAGCGGTGTTTTGTCAGGTAAAGATGGCTTCTCGGAGATTACCGATGTCTGTTAAGGACTGCCTCGACTGGGTGAAAGATAAACAGGTAAGTGAATGTTGATTTCATGTATATTTCAGCTTAAACCTTGAATGGAAATTACCTGATCTGTTCACAGGTGACAGGCGCCCCTTTAACTAGAGTGATGTTTAAATGTACAGGTATATGTCTATTTTTAGACTAAGGCAGGCTGGAGCCTTATGGGGTAATAAACTTCACAACTTCCCTAAATACTGTGTATTTTTGGCCTGAATATGTGAATTTAGCTTAAATATATAAGTTAAGTAGCCGAGTTAGTTTAATATAAAATTGGATTAATCAGGAATTCAGCATACAGACTAGTCCTATTATGTCTACACAATGATGGATCAGTGACCTGAGAAGCACGGTGCTTCGAGGAAGAAAAACCCGCCCGGTACAAGCTGTCATCCACCCGGCGGGCCTGAAAGGATTGTTGTCCTCGATGTGTCGGCATACCGAATGATTTACCTGGACACAATTTGACCTAGTTAACCAGTGCCTTAATGAAACACACCTGGTTTGACATTTTCAGGTAAAAATAACGAAAAAGAAAATGACATCAATGTGAAGACTTGTAATAGATAATAGGCAATACTTATCCTATAGTCTAGGCTTAGGTATATGAATTTGAAATTGAAAACTGATTTGTAGTATAGGTTGTAAGTTTATATGTGTTTTAATTAAATATTCAAATCTGAATTTTAACTTTTAAAATGATTTTTAGTATAAGTATAGACTTTTATATGTGTTTTAAGTAAAAATTACAATGTGAATTTGAAACTGATTATCAGTAAGTTTAAACATATCTTGCAGCTCAGTCCGTGGAGTGCTGCTTTAGCCGCAACAGCGAACTTATGTGTCTACCTTTTTTTTTTATAATTCTGAAATTCGATATATAAGAATAATGGAATATGATAAATACGTCGACAGAGCTGAGAATCACGGATGCGAATCTGTTGACTGTATATATAACGAGATACATATTGGTATTACATACGAATCCCGCCTTGGGCAATACTACTGTTTTCATTGCTATGATATAATACAATTTCATAAACTACATATATTATTTATTGATTAAAATGTATATGCAGACCCGGCGCTGATATGACTACTGTATGAATGACTCAACTTTATGACCGCTCTATTTATCATAGCTCTTATCGCTTTACTTCCGACACATTGTCAAATAGGTTTTATTTCCATATATACATATAAATTATTCTACTCGTTGTACAGACTGTGTGCTGCAGTTGATTCAATAGAATGGTACACCTATTATACCTCCTATACAACAGCCTATTATATACAGAGATTCGAGAAATGATACTCGCCAGTTAGGACCTATAATCGCTTTTCTGTACTTATTTAAATTTACCATTATTGAGCTATAAGCTATGCTAATATATATATATCCATAACTTTGAATCGTCCATGGGCCAGTTGATCAAAACGCTACTTTAAAAACGTCTGGGCTGGTAAACGTCCTGTGAAAGGACTAATGTTAAATACGGAGTAAAATCCCTAAATCAAATAAACTCGTATATAAATTAGATAACCGTGCATGTTATCACGAATGTGTCCGTATATAGGCACTACTTCGCTGTGTTTTTAGTCCTTTAGTGGTAAAATAAACTTAAACCCAAAGTTAGACAGATGAATGGTAGGGTTAACAATGGCTACGGTTGAAGGCTTCCAGGGTGGATGCATCGCATGGTCCCACCCGGGGAGGATACGGCAGAATTTTACTATCCGTACGCTCTATAGATACATATAGTGGGTATAAACTCTACGCTATATGCTTGGCCAGAAAATGGTCGAAAGGAGAAAATACCTCGCTGGTATTGACTGGACGTTTTATTTTACCTTATAGAAGTTTTGATTGCTTTATATCCAGCCTGTATGAACACGTGTCGTTATCTCCTCTTTTGATTCTGGTTTAAAAATGTTATAATAATACTAATAATCTAATCCTTTATGACGGTTAGTTTTGATAACATGACCAGGAGTAAATCTGTTATATCAAATATATAGATTTGCAAAGCCCGATAGCAGTCAAATATCCAGGTGCCCTCTGGCTAAGGGCAGTTCGCTTAAAGAGTAGCAATGTCGTCTTTATTAAGCAATGGGGGAAATTAACTTTCCAGCATTATGGAAACGCTCCACATCTTGGTTGTGCTATAATGTCAATTATTGGTGGAATACACCGCCGTCATATGTAGTGAAATACCCTTAAGCACTGCGTAAAACACCAATCAATCAATCGATCAATCAAACATTGATATGCCGTTTATCTGCCTATACATTAATAGAAATATTCAGTTTGGTCCCCAAAAATTCAATATTCACTATTTTCAAAACCAAAGTATTCTGTCTCATCAAAAAAAAGTATTACATTTTGAAGCATAACGATTCAAATCTCTTTGTTTGGGTTCGTATAAAGTGATTCCTATTAAAGCCTGCTTTATCACCGTTAGATGAATCTGGTCGTAACGACAAGCAAAGGCCTGGTTCAGTCGTTGGTCGAAAATCCGACCAACTTTTACCTGGTCTATTCGACCAGCTTTTCCCCAGTCTATTCGACCAGCTTTTCCCCAGTCTGTTCGACCAGCTTTTCCCCAGTCTGTTCGACCAGCTTTTTTGACTTTTGAACTGGGATCTTCTAACAGTGTAGTAAATGTGAATTTTATCTGGCTTTCGTTTAACACTTAGTATACGAGCACAAACAACAACATAACATTACGAATAAATGCTGTTTGACATCGGTTCAGCTGGTACACCTAATGTATGGCCCTCTTGCTAAGGGGCAGTTTGTTTGAAGAGTAGCAATGCTGTCTTTACTTAGCAATGGAGGATAATTTACTTTCCTACATTATGGAAACGCTTCACATCTTGGTTATGCTGGTGTCAAGTATTGTTGAAATACACCGCCGCCATATATAAAGTGAAATAACCTTAAGCACGGCGTAAAACATCAAACAATCACTCCAACCTTGTACGTGTCACTTTACATCAAAAATGAACAAAACCACAACATGTTGGCAACAATGTAGTGAAGCATATTTTTATTTAAAGTAATTAAAAGTTACACATCTCGTTTAATGGGGTTTTCTGCACTTATCTAACACTCGATATTCAAGCGTTCTTTGATGATTCTGCTGTTCATTACGTTTTATTTTTTCTCCCCCTGAGTACTTACCGCCAGATGTGTAGGCCTATTTAACACGGCCTTTGTTATTGTTCTGGGTTGTTTTGTTGTCTTGTTTTGTGTACCTATCATCAGATGTATATTTCACACGTAAACGTGACTGTCATTGTTATTAACATCGGTCCATTTCACCTGTGACTCGAGGAGTAAACGTGTTAATATATGGATCAGGTATTTGCCTGAAAACGACACAGCAATCGACACCTGTTAACCATACTATATTCATACCTGGCTATATACATCTGTAACAATTTGAAACATACATGGTTTAGTATATAACTCCATACAACTAATACCGTATTGTTCCTAAAAAATACATAGACTAAGAGTGAATTTTACTATTTGACTTAAATAGTGACAAACACACACTTTGATATATACTACATGAAAAATAATAGCTCAATTACGTTTAATTATTTCAACATTTTTATGAGATCATTACAAAATTAAGTTTTATGTTTCCCTTCTTACTTAAATTTATTGAAGTCTCCGATACAATCATTTTAATTGCTGGTCGACGACTTAAATTATTTTGGTTTCCAGAAGTCCGTTGCATTTATAGGTCTATATGCATGTGCGTTTACACATAATCTCCAATGCAATGTTAAAACAGGACATAATTTTCAACGCACATAAAATTCCATAGCTTGCGATTGCGAATCGACCCGTTGCCCCTAGGGCTAAATTTGACAGAATTTGTTAATTCCTTGTCGAACCGGCTTGTCAACTTTGACCCCCCTTGATCGAACTTTCACCTCAGACAAGTGCCACCTTTGCCCCTCCTCTGTCATAACATGACGTCACCTTGTTACGCCAGGGGAAGGAACTCTCGCCTAAGCTAGCAATTAGCATTACGTAACGTTACCTGAAATCTTTTGCTGAAACAGTTAGGGGCTATTGTTACCGCTGTTGTATCAGACAGCAGACTATTATTACAGATTAATCATTTCAAATCCATTTAAAGCTCTTGAACGAACGTTTCCTGATTTTCTACTCTACCAAATGACGGCAATTGAGAGATAAAAGGTAATTAAAATGACACTCGGTATGAGGTTAAACACAAGGCGAATATTTCTTACAGTTACCAGATCACCAATCAAATCCTTTATACTGTAACCAACCCACCAATCAAATAATTTTTACTGTAACCAGACCACAAATCTCATTTGTACTGCAACCAGGCCTTATGCAACACGTCATACATTGACATTAACGATGCAAAGTTAGCATTGTGTAGTTTGTACTTACATTCGGTAAGCGCAAAGTACCTCATTGGTAGTTTGTACTTACATTTAGTAAGCATGAAGTATCTGTTAATTGCATTTTGAAACATCAAAGGCTATTGCTCCAGGTGTAATATTATATTGTTAACGTACTCAGGTGTTTTACTCTATATTTCAAGCCCAAAGTTCACAGTTTGGTCGAGATATTACAGCCCGTTGACATTCTTCGGCGTGGAGACAGCCTGGTTTATCTATAAAACGACTGCAAACTTAAACCAGGCTGCTAATTTAAAATGTTAAACTTGTATCCCCAGGAAATTAAATGAGCTATTATAGGGGAATTCGTAGATAACTGGAAAAAAGCTTCCCTATCACAGGTTCTCTAAGACTGTTTGGCTTGTATCCTCACATTGTTTACTGGCAGAAACAACGAGGCGTTCCCTTCTTTATTTACAACTAAGCTTGTCATAGTCGCAATATGTGGCTCGGCAATTGCGGGGTGGTTTTTACGAGGTTTCCTCCCGGTTTTCCACCATAATAAGGCAGGGGAGAGAGTGAAATGGACAATCCGTCGTAATATCAGAGAAATACCCTTGAGTACGACGTTAAACAACTATCAAACAAACAAACCAGCTTGTCACATGAGTTAAATAACTTTAAATACTGTATCTCGATGTAGAGTAAACTTTCGCTGTAACCAGTGTGTCAGTAAGCTAGTATACTACATGTAGGTGGGACGTCCAGACACCCGGACTTGGATGTTCTAGATTACCTAGAGTTTTGACTTCAGATTAAATATCCGGAAAAACGTGTTAGTCCTGTTTCTGACTTGATTTAGCTGCATGTGTACATTTTAAGCCGTCAGTGTCCATCTGTAGCTCAGCATTGAAAACTCATGTACTGTACAAATTTGTTTATAAGATGTTTTGCGTGAGATTAGGCGGAAGGGTGTGAGGAGGGGGGATGGGAGTGAATTTAGTCTATACATAAATTTTGCTCACTTCGTCTTTTCGTTTTAGGGCCGCGAAATCAACAAACCACGATTCAGTCTTAACAAAGTCATTTTTGTTTTGTCGGACTATCATGCCAATCTTGTGGCTTTATCAATTTTTTTTTTGTCGGTGACGTCCATGGCTATTTCCTCGCCATTTGAGTCAAATAACCTTAAATTGAGATCAAACAAATATATTCATTGCACGATGTTTTTCGCTCTTATTTGTCGTCTTGGTATTGCAATCCTCAGTGATTTCAATACATCGATCATATAAGGGCGAAACCACGAATGAATACGAGATTTTAACGATCTGTTTCACCTTATATACTAGTATTGCCGTTCACAGAATTTACCGGATATTCGTTTACACCAGGTATATATCTGAATTTCTATCACGTATTGGGCTGCCACCTTGTTACATTAGAGAAGTTACCTTAAGTATGGCTGGAGCGGCGTTAATATAGGCTGAGACTGTTGGCCTATCCCTATTCTCTTTTTGAATAAATATATTGTTTAAATAAGTATGGCGTGAAACCTTATTTAATAAATATAAAAGAAATTATCCGGAAATATAACCCGGGTTCATTGTTGACATACATTGATATAGATGTATATTATCTACCTATTTTCATAGTGGAGAATGTCTCTACCCCCATCTATATACATGTAGGTAATAACGGCTTATCTCATGCCTGAGCTGTCCTGTTATTGTAGATTAAATGACTCGTTTATAGCACGTGACTGGTCATATTAGCGACCATACGCGTATAACACACCTATATACGTTACTCATCACATTATATGTGTCATCAAATTGGGTCAAATTTATTCAGGTAAACTAGCCTGTGGCCCAGTTTTGTGTTATGTTATGCTCTGAAATTATAGTGGCACGAGTTGTACTATTTAGATAGTGCGTCTAGATTTTAATATGTATTTATACATCCAAATGAGTGAAGGTATACTGTGTGTACATGGGTGTACATTGACACGAGTGGTTGGTGGGTGCTGCCTCTCTGCCCTGGTGCTTTATATGTCGTGGTGCTTACAAAGTATTGGTGTCCGTTGCATATTGTGCCGCGGTGGTTGCGTTGCCTTACTGTAGTACAAACTTTAATTAATTCTTATTACCCCCCCCCCCCCCCCTCCCCACCCACAAAGACTTATAACTCCACAAGTGAAATACCCTTGGGTACTGCACCAGTCCTGCAATGTAAATCAATTTACCTTCCAGTATCAATCCAGCGAGAGATTACATAAAAAGCCGAGTGAGAATAAATTACGTTTTGTTATAAAGGGCGTCCTAAAGGAGTGACTGTTGAAAAACTGCTATCACGTGCGTTTTTGTTATCATTTGATTTTGACACTCATGTCCGAAGTTAGAAAATAATGTTGAAAAGTGGATTAAGTGTTGTTTGTACCTCCTTATAGTCTAACGAGCTACCTAGGAATTCGTCAAGATTAAGTAGGATGAGTCTAATGCATTTATCTTTTGTTTTTCTTTGATTTTTTGCACCATTACCTAACAAAGAAGATAGATTGTTTTTATTTGGATCAAGTGTTGTTTGTGCGAACTTCTAATCACTTTAACCACCGAGGAATTGAATAAGAAGTCGATGAGCCCAATGTTAATAAAAGATAAATACATGCCAGTGAAGTTCATATGCTATATGACATTTCTATGCCATACAGGTTTCTTTCACTTTGTCGTAGTTTATATTATAAACGACAGGTAAGCTGTTGTTCCCCAGGCGTAGAATCCGTTTAAGAGCAATTTTAATTGAGACTTCTCTTTTTTTAAAATACCATAAATCCATCACTTAATATAATGTTAAATAATTCCATGGAAAGTTACTAATCATGACTGGTTTCTCGCGAGGAGTTTTACGGGTTTCCACCAAAGCATCTGTAGAAGGCATAATTGATTTCAAGTGAAAACAACTTTGGTAGGAGTGTGTAACTGGAGGGAGCTTCATGTTGCCCTGGTGCTCTCAGAACCTAAAGGGAACAGTAAGCAGATCTGTTTGTGGTGTCAGTTTTGCTCCCTGTCGTTGGCCTGTATTCGTCCTGTCTTGTCTTTGTTTGTTGCCAGTGGTTTCGAGTGAGGTTTCCTTCGCGCATTGGGCTGGCACGTCGTCATATTAGTGAAATACCCTGGAGTACGAATACGATGTTAAATCCCAATCAAACAAACAAAACTTTGGTAGCACTAAAGAAACGTCAAATGAATTCTCAAACTAACGAATAGATGCCCGATTGCAATATCTCTATATAAAACACAATTTGGGTTTAAGTTACGCTTTTGTGTTCACTATAGTTTACCATCCGGTCTCACTGGATTATTGCAACAAAACCCCAATGGATTAGTCTAATAAATCCAATAGATTATATAAGATATTTAAGTGTATTACTGGATTAGTAAGATTAGCATTCCAAAAGAGTCCAGTTCTTTCCGAAAATTGAATTAAAATAAACCCGGTAATCAATAAGATTGATTTATGGATTATCTTAGGATTATCTTATTGAACGTTTTAAATCGCTAAATCCCTTTATATACGTTAGGATATTTAGGTACTCAACGTTGGATTTATCAATACTTTAATTATCGTGCTGTGAATATTTTGCATAAAGGCTAGGTAGAGCCTACATGTTTAACAAAAAATAGTTTGGGCCAGATTTATTTTGTCATGTTAATTAAATTTTCTTGCATTTGATCGCGGAAGAGAGCTTCATGCTGCCCTGGTGCTCCCAATGCTTACTGGGCAAAAAACCCGATCATTTTATTGCGTGTTGCAATTGTCTTGTGTTCGTTGGTTGGTGCCAGTGGCGGCAGGGGTGCTTTTCTCCGCACACTGGGCTGACACCCAATCAATCACAATACTCCAGTGTAAAACTTATTTACGATATGATATGATGTGATTTGGTACATGCTGCCGAAACGTCATTCTCAATACATTTTCAAATCGATATCATTCACTTCCGTCGTTTTTAAGAACCCCTGTTTAGGAACGTGTATATAGGACACACCCAGGTTTTCGTTGAACTGCCTGTAAACTCTGATCCCGTGACCATAAAGAGGCCTCTTCAAAAATCTCATATCTGAGCAAAATTCTCTTTCTTTTTTTCAATGTGAGTTGGCCCACTGGCTAAGGGCAGTTTGTTTGAAGAGAAGCAATGCTGTCTTTACTTAGCTTGCACTGGAAGAAGATTTCCAACATTATGAAAACACTGTATGCATCTTAGTTGTGCTAGTGTCAATTAATGCTGGAATATACACCACCATCATAATATGAGTGAAATACCCTTAAGCTCGGCATAAAACACTAATCAATCTAGTGTGACAGGGCCCGCGCTCTAAGTTCAGCGAGTCGGACTATACTGGTCGTACTCCGGAGTATGAAGAAATCGACGGATGTAGGCGATTCCGGCAATCGCGGAAGTGGGAGGGGAAGGGAGGGAGTGATAGAGTGAGAGAGAGAGAGAGAGAGAGAGAGTGTGTGTGTGTGTGTGGGGGGGGG
>JARFOD010159199.1:0-26022 GCA_031763545.1 Mopalia muscosa | reverse complement strand
AAGCGAAACTGCGAGATTAGAAAAGTCGAAACCACGAAACTGCGAGGCAAAACTACGAAAGTGTGCCACGAAACCGCGAAAGTACACGGGGCAAAACCGTGAGACTTCTTACCTTGTTTCTACTTTCGCAGTTTTGCAGCTTCGCGCTTTCGTTTTAAACTTTCGCAGTCTCGTGGTTTTGACCTTCAAGAAAAGGGCAAAAGTACGAGATCAACTTCGTCCTTTTGTCTTCCGGTCTCTACCGGAAGACGAAAGCGTGAAAGTAACTTCGCTCTTTTGTGTTCCGGTTTGACATGAGCGTGCAGTTTGCAACTAACAATGCTTTTTCAGAGCTGGGAATAAGCAACTTATGTCGCAGTTTCGCAATAAATGAAATATTATATGATAAAACAGACACTCTTATAAAGTATATAATAATTTATACGATGATTAAAAAAGTGGACCACTTTTTTTTGCAGACGTATGCGGGTCATTTTCAGAGAATAAAATAAAAAATAAAAAAAACTATAGAGTCTGCCTACAGCTCAAATCAGTAATGGATTCCTATGCCCTGGCACATTCAAATATGACAGCAGTACCCTCTGTAGATTTGGTTTTTAACTGATTGCGAAACTGCGGCTTGAGTTGCATATTCCCAGCTCTGAAAGGGGTCTAATCAGTGACAGGGGTCTTATCTATGCCGGGGCCCAATCAGTGCTGACCGTGGGTAAAATCGTTAGCTGCAAACTGCACGCGCATGACAAACTGGAAGACAAAAGAGCGCAGTTACTTTCGCTGTTTCGCCTTCCTGTAAACTCGTGTTCAAAATGCTCATACAATAATGTTTTTTTTTTATAAAATTCAACCACCAGGCTGGAGGGTAATCACTCCACGCAAAGACAGAGATAGACAGTTATGGGCAGGGTGACATGGAGCATTCGTGGTTTATTAAAGCAGAGTTGTACGAGGAATTGGTCAACTACAACGAACTGGCTATAACTGTCTATTTTTAATAAGAGTTTCTTTGAATCATTTTACCCACTGGTTTACTAGAAAGTAAGAATAAAATAATAAATATAGTTGTTTGCTGTGCAGCAATTGTAGGATCGCCATGTAGCGCGTCACTGTAGCCAATCAAATGATGAGTGGACAGTAAGGCGAAACGTGGAACAGCGGATAATCGCAGATCATATATACAAGAACATAATTTTAAATTATAAGTACGTAAATGATTTGTTTTCCTTCTGATTTAATTATCTATTGCCTTCTTGTGTTGAATCGGTCGATGGTTTTTTATCTTAGAAATTCCTCAAGGTAGACACTCTTCGGCCAGTATGTCTACATGTCAGGCTGTAGGGCCCAGACGGTGTTGGCAAGAACAAACGGTGTGCATGTGACTGAACAGCCTATCATCCTCGATGACATCTTTATTGGGCTTTTAACAATGACATATCGCTGGTCCGCGCAGAAATGCGTCTTGAGTCTGGAAATATTACATTAATAAACCATCTCAACAATGATAACGTCTTTCTCTTTTGCCATTTGCAGCTCTTTGTTGTTAAAATTGTCACGCCTTTCGCGTCTAATTTAGCAGCACATTGATGAAAAGCCTGTTAACTTGACTAACACAACAAACAGTTAAATTGAATGTTCACTTTATTGCCAAGTCAAAATCTCTTTGGCTTGGCTCAAAGTAGAACAAATATGAATATATTGTGATACCACTGAGGCAGGGATTCATGATATAAGATTTATTTCTGAGTATTAGTTTCGGGAATGATCGTTTAACAAAATTAAAGACGGCATACATATCAAACGACACTAAGAGAAGTGTTTTGTTCATGCGAGTACTTTCATGGGGCACCGCATAACCATGTGTGGCAAAATCAACCGGCTGCTTTTCTTCTCAATGTCATTTTCTACAACCACATCTGACCTTAATACTGATCCACTTCAGTTACAAATGAGACACCGTTTAATAGATCGAATTCTGTAATAAATATTTAAAGTTTGTAACAGAAACAGTTTTCTAGAAATAAGCCTTGAAATATGTGAATCTGATAAAAACCGAAATGTCATGAATAGTTAATTCCAGTTTGGCAAATTACGTATATGATCGTGGGTAAACTAAAGTATAAGCTCCAATTTAACGGTTTGCAACAAGTATTCCAATAATTTTTCCATCAACATATAGTGTGAATACCTTACTTTTAATCTAAGGGAAGAAAAAATGGTTAAATTGAGTTTAAGGGTTCTAGCAAGACCTTAAAGCAGTTTTGTGTGTCAGTGCTGAGCTGCTGTCATGCATATCTTCGATACTTGTGACGGTCGCTCAAGGAGATCTGCAATTCTCTCAAAATGGATTTAAAACGAAGAATCCAAAACATTGTAAGCGCTCTGATAAAGTCACTAAGTTGACCATCACAAGAGCACATGCACCGTTAAAGATACACTTTCCACCAACCACAAAACGATCGATCCAAACGCAATTATTGTTTTAAAATAAGTATTTGTCTCTAGATTTTCTGACGGGAGTACGACGACGTGCTATGAATATGCATTATCTAACAAGGTAGAAAGTAGTCTATTAGTACTACTGCTTTGGTTGAGATTTTCCAGATGGAGTTTTATACGGTGGACTGAGACAAAGGGCATGAGGAGATGATAAACCATGGGCTAGATAATTCGTTTCCAGACCATAAATACTCGCGAATAGCTATCTAGAAGGTCAGTCTGAATGGTACTGGTGGCCACAGTGTACAGTCTATCTCAGCTCCAAATGCGTGTTAACACGTTATCATTGCTTCCAAGAGGAATCAGTGGTTTATTGTCAAAACAATTAGGCTCTCGGTGGAATTGGTCAATGCAAATGGTATGATATCTGTACTCATTACATTTGATTACAATCAATCGGCAAGATATTCTGTATTGGGTCGGGTTATTAAATTGTCTCATAAAAATCGCTTTTCTGAAATTGCGAGACTTTCGCCATGATCGCCTTTACATACGGTTGCGATAAATCGGTTACAGTACATTAATTGTAATTATGAAAAAATCGCTTTTAGTATTCAATCAAACGAAATAACAGTATGGAGTTATTTTCTGTTCAATAGACTTAGATATAAACTATATAAATTTAGCTGATTTCTATGATTGCACCTGATAAATGTCGAACAATACATACATATATATTAACATTGGTGTTTTGGTACCATAAAAAAAAATTGTCAGTCCTTTCATTTTGCGGAAAGACTGTTTGTGTATTAAACAGCATATAACCAATCGCTTACATTGATTATTTAGCAACTGTATATATATATCAGACGTCTTGCTTCGGATGTGTAACGATAAAGCACCCTCACGTTGACTAGAAAGCCTTCAACAGGTCTCAGGCTATGAATAAATTGTTCATTATAGTCATATCTTACTTTGTCAGACAATATCGAGGGATAATGGCCAAATTGTTGTTAAAAGAAAATGAAAATGTTCACAGTAACACGCTCATGATGTCCAGATAGAGGAGTTTTATTGCTGGTTTGTTCTCTGATTAATCATAAGTTACGTCAGAATCCGGCTGATGTAGATCCGATGTCCGACACTTAATACACTGACATGAGATGCTAGCATTTGGGTTAAAATAAGTCTAAACTCTAACCCCCCCAAAAATTTAGTTTTTGTCTTAAAAGACGGGCATGGTGAAATATCACATGCAATTAATAACGTTGTTGGAAAGATAGCAGGCTGATAAGGCCACCCTTGTGGAAAACCCACAACTTGAAGTCTGGGTGTATTTCTGTTCTTTCTCCGAAATGTTCCCATTTTCATTTTGGTGTTTAAAATTAAAATCGCATGGCCAACAAAAATGCCGATGTGCTTAGGTCCGTAAAAGGTCACTTTATAATAATTTTAGGACAGACATACAACACCAATGAGTATTCGCAAAATTTGGATGACTGTCTTCGGTAAATTGCAACAAGTGATTCCCTGAAGAGAAATCCTTCCTAATACAAGTCTCACGTCCAGCAGTTTATATGTCTGGTGTCCAACCTGAACATTCATCCATCAGTGGGTGGAAACAGCCATAAAACATTCATGTATGTTACCTGGAGAAATTAGTTGTGGAGCAGAAACGCTTATCTATGACTTTATCCCTTATTAAGGAAAACAATCGGAAACCATTATCAAGTTATTGTTAAATGGGAACAAATCGCGGAGCCAAAACCTAATCCAAAATCATATACCATTTGGCCAACACAGAATGTATCAATATCCCTTCCTACTGTAATTGAATTATGGTGTAAACCCGTCTATGAAAAGGATGAACATGATATGAAGTGTATGATAATCGTTTTCATGGTATAGCTTTCGATGTAATACACGATGTAATAAAAAGGTAGACCCATGTTTTCATAGGCTGCTGCGAGTAAATTTGAGATTGATTTCACAACACAGTAATTGTCAAAGACATTTTTCTCTCACTTTGCTGAACCAATACAATACATAACTCAAAACCGAAGCCCAATGGCTGACAACTTCTGTTTGTGAATCTAATTGTTTGTTTTTTTTTACTTTTTTGTTGTTCATATGGCTTTTTGTCAAAGTTTCCTCATTTGTGATATTTTATGAGAACATCGAGAGAATTGTCAATGACGGAATTGACCCCCCGGGAAATCGAGAATAGAGTACCTCTCCAATGATGCCAAATATATGTGCTTATTTAGAGAAATGTGTATCGTATAGGGCTTGTTTCATTCTGACCGTCTTTTACTTAATTATTAAAACAACACAAATGATGTGATATAAGATTAAGAGGACAAGCGATTTGAGCATTAAATTCTCCCATTATATAAACTATATGATTAAACGAGGTTCCTTACCACAACAACGAGTAATAGATATCGTACAATGTCAACTACACAAATGATATCCCCTCTCGTCAGTCAGTAATACTTAATGAATATTTATAAAATCGATCTATTACAACCTCATTAATAATTATTTTTATGAAGATTTATTGATATTGTCTACTTGTGTTGACTTACGTAATTACGACAAAAAATTATAGGTTCTATGTTTTAGTTGGTTATTGGATTAATAATGAAAAGTATGGTAACGGTCTTCAGTCAGTGGTCAACTAGACAACTTCGATCTGGTTTCCCGGAGTGTTTTAATTATTTTATATTCAGTAGGACATATTATTTTGTAATGACATTAGCTCTTCATTGCCCTCATGGTTGTTGTCCAAGACGTTGTTGCTGCTATTCTTGTTTTTATTATAGTTTTAATGATTATTCACTAAGAGCCTTGTGATTCTGACGCTAAGTGAAATAAACATATAAAAAGGCCACACCGAAAGAGTGGCGGAATAAATAAAAATGTTTCATAATTCACGTAAATACCAGAACTCAAGAAAGAGTAACACTGTCTGGAGAGTTAAAGCATATTTTGATCCTCGACAGTTCGTTCTGGAGTTTATATCCCAGTTTACCGTTTATTACAGCTCCGAATGTATTTTAACACGGTATCATTGCTTCCAAGAGGAATCAGTGGTTTATTGTCCAAAAGTTTAGACTCTCAGTTGACTAGGTCAATTCAAATGGTCAGATATTTGTACAAATTGGGCAACTCCACAATCAATCTGCTACAAATTGTGTATTGGGCTCCATTATTAAAGTGTCTCATGAAAATCGCTTTCTGAAATTGCAAGATGTCGTCCTTAACACTTATACATACATGTACAGTTGCCATAAATTGGTTACAGTACATTATTTGCAATATGTAAACATTATTGTCAGTATTCAATCAAACAAAAGGATTGTCTGGGGTTATTTTGCGTTCATAGGATTTAAATAAAATATATATTAATTTAGTTTGGATTGCCCTTGATAAATATTAAACTACAGATAACTTTTTTTATACATAGATATTATTAAATGGTCAGAACATTGATTTTTTTGGTCATGCCTCCATACAAATCTCTTTTGAAGTTGTATTTTATGTTTTTAATTTTTTTTCTCGGCAACTTTATGTATTAAACAACCTATAATCAAACTCCCAGATTGAATTCTAAACAATTGTGATCCCAATTGATTTGGATGTGTGACGATAATGCGTCCTCAAGTCAACTAGGAAATTGGGTTTCGTCTATAAATAATTTTTTCCTTTGTAGTCATAGTTTACTTTGTCAGACATTATCAAGGGATTAGGGTCAACTTGTTGATAAAAATAAAAGAGAAAGTTCGGATTAGCTGGCTCCTGATGTCAAGAGAGGAACTTTTATAGCAGGTTTGATCTTTGATTAATATACCTTATGACAGAATCCTACTGAAATTGAGATGATAGTTTTAAGTTAAGTCTTAATCCTAACCTAGAACTAAAATTTTATGTTTTTGTCTTTCAAGACTGAACAATTTTATTAGGGTATTTTTGTATGGATTTTTTTAGAATCATATTTTTGTCTTTCAATGTTAAATTATATAAAACAACGAGGTCATTTTTCAATATTTGTTCACGGAAGTAATTTTGAGGGGCACTGTGTGATCATTTGTGAGCTCATGCATGACAAGCTGTTATTTAGCTTTCATAAAATATATATTATTCATTTTATTTTATTATAAAATGATGTGAGTGTTATTGACGAAAAGTTCAGAATCTTTCCCAAAATTAAGGGTCTGGTTTGCTAGTTTACCTGTGTAATGATTAGCTTAAAGTATGAATCTGTTAATCATTGATGTTTGAATGGTGTTCAATATAAATCTATGTTTGATTGGGTGTTAAAATATCTCTCTGGTAACGTTGTATCCCAGACCTAATAGTTTATTGACGTTCAGCTAGTTTAGACATTGGTACAAACGGTCTAGCCTGCGCACTACGATCGATTACGCTGACGTCAAAGATGGCTACTTACCTATGTTTATTTTTTTGAAACAATCATCTGGTTGCTTCTCTTCTAAAACTCACCTGTGAAACCTTCTGTGACCTTAATACATACATGTATCTCCTTGCATTACAAAGGTCTGACTAATGAGTCAATTACAGTGTATTGTATAAAATAAATGCATGTGGTCAAACAGAAGGGATAATCCGTTCTTGATAATCTAAAGTTAAACTGTGTTGTATGCCTGTCGTCTATTTAATCTCTTTCGTCCAGCTGGGGGTACAACTTACACAGTTTCCAGTTCAAACACCACACCAAACTAGAACAAAAAAAAATTATCACGCCCGGTCGTTTAATAGCTGTACCTAATAGCAAAACAAAATATATCTTTGACAGAGAGGTATCCGCCACATACCAGTAGTGTTTTGATGGGGCACTCGGAAGTCATTATTTTAACATTTTAGTGACATCCATCACGCAATATATTGTTTGTTTGCTCGATACACACTTTCTCTAAAATTGCGCCTTAAACGTG
This sequence comes from Mopalia muscosa, assembly GCA_031763545.1. Classification (NCBI taxonomy): domain Eukaryota; kingdom Metazoa; phylum Mollusca; class Polyplacophora; order Chitonida; family Mopaliidae; genus Mopalia; species Mopalia muscosa. Next base: position 18,631 of record JARFOD010159199.1, on the reverse strand, counting down.
TGATGATTTGACAATTTTTGTTGTGAGTTTTAACGAGGTCAGCGTCATTTAAGCATTTGGCTGACACACTATAATATGACTGAAATATTCTAAAGTCCTCTTTGTAGGTTTTTTCCCAAGGAACTTTGAATGAGATCCGCAATTCTCTGAAAATGGATTTGAACCGAAGTATACATACACAACATTGTAAACTCTTGTCTGATAACGTCACTAAAAATTGAACGATCACATCGACATATGCAGATACACACGAGACAGCTTTCCACCAACCACAAAACGATCGATACAAACGCAATTATTGTTCTTAAGTAAGTATTTGTCTCGGGAGTAAGACGAAGTTCTATGAATATGCAATATCTAACAAGGTAGAAAGTAGTCCATGAGTACTAGAGCCTCGCCAGATGGAGTTTTATTACGTTGACTGAGACGAAGGGCATGAGGAGATAATCAACCATGGGCTAGATAATTCGTTTCCAGATCATAAACACTCGCATATTGTTATCAGGAAGGTCAGTCTAAATGGGACTGGTGGCTACAGTTTATCGTTTATTACAGTTCAAAATGAATGTTAACACGGCATCATTGCTTCCAAGAGGAATCAGTGTTTTATTGTCTAAAAGCTCAGGGACTTTGTGGAATAGGTCGAAGCAAATGGCCAGGTATTTGTGCTAGATAAACTTAAGAGTACAACTACGAAATCAATATGCCAGAATCTGTGTATTGGACTCAGTTAAATTGTCTCAGGGTAATCTCTTTTCTGAAATTGTGAGACTTTCGTCACCAACAGTTTTACATACAGTTACCAACAATCGGTTACAGTGCATTTTTTGTAATATCTAAGCATTATTTTTATTTTTTAATGAAATAAAAGGACTGTCGTGTTTTATTTTTGTTCATTAGACTTACAATAAATATATATTAATTTAGTTTGGATTCCACGTGATAAATATTGAACGATACATACATAGATATTAATTTGACACAACATTGGTGTTTTGGTCATGATACCATAAAAGCTACTTTGTCAGTCCTTTTAAGTTTTTATTTGGCGGAGTCGGATTTGTAACGATAAAACACCCTCAAGTCGACTAGAAAGTCTTCAACTGGTCTCAATTATGGTCAAATTGTTGTTTAAAAGAAAAGAGAAATGTTCACATTAACAAACTCATGATGTCAAGATAGAGGAGTTTTATCGCTGGTTTGTTCTCTTATTAATCATAAGTTACCGCTGATGTAGGTCTGATGTCTGACACTTAATACACTGACATGAGCGAAACGTTCAAAGGCATATGGAACGTTTTATTCTTTAAGATGGGAGTTTGTAAACAACGAAATCTAGGTAAGTTAATCATGGAAGATATAATGTTATGTCAATGTTCGTTATTCAGATGGAATTTGGTTAGGCGTAGTTTAGGCTTGTAGCTAGGTTTAGTGTTTGGTTCGGTGGACGTTGCGATGCTGGTATTTAGGTTAAGTTAAGTCTTAACAGGTTGATAGGTTAATAAGGATATACTTGTGGAAACCCCTAATCTTGAAGTCTGGGTGTATTTTGTTCTTTCTCTGCAATAGATTCTTTTTCAATATGCATTGTTTTCCAATTTTCATTTTGGTGTTTAAAATTAAAATCCGGTGTGCTTAGTTCTGTAAAAGGTCACTTTGCAAGAATTTTAGGACAGACTGTCAACACCAATGAGCATTCGCAAATTTGGATAATTGTCTTCGGTAAATTGCAACAAGTGATTCCCTGAAGAGAAAGCCTTTTCAATAAAAGTCTCACATCGCCGCGAGACTTTATACCAGGGTTTTACGACAGAGCACTTTATATGGAGCACTTTATATGGATACATTAGTTGTGGAGCGGGAACGCTTAGGTATGACTGTATCTACAACTCCTCATCAGTTATGAAGGAAAACGATCGGAAACCATTATAAAGTTATTGTTAAATGGGAACCAATCGCGGAGCCAAAACCTAATCCAAAATTATATACCCTTTGGCCGACACATAATGTATCAATATCCCTTCCTACTGTTATCGAATTATGGTGTAAACCCGTCTATGAAAAATGGACATGATAAGAAGTGTATAATAATTGGCGTAGGGTTAGATGGAATACACCCCTGTTTTCTGCATTTAACCCCATCAAAACCGTTTACCATTTTCTATTATAAGTAACTTAAACGCTTTACATTCATGCATGGTTTTCAGTCAGGTATCAGATCAAAATATATATCCAAGTTAAAAGTAAAAAAATACAAAATGCTTGCACAAGATATGATAAACTTCTGGTCACACTTTCTAACAGATTTTGTTTAGTACGAAAGATTACTCGTTGAAATTCCAATCATTGCTACAGCTATGAGATTGCTGTATGGTTTAAGAAGAAAAGTGTGCTGTCAATCCATAAACAATTTTTCAAGCTCAATACATTAAGTTAACATCCACACAGCGTAATGTCTAGCTTGGAAAGCACCCTTTTCCACAAGGATAAGTAATATATGGCCTGATCTTGTACATTTACAACGGACAGAATTCACAAACAAGCCAGGTAAATGTTAATCGTACGTATTAAACAATACATGTAAAAGCAAATGTTTTTTTAGAGTGTTCTATAAGAATTTTTGATTATGGACTTCGCTGACAATACAACTAGACCTATATTTCTTCATAGGTTGTTGCATGTGAGTAAATTTGACAATAACCGGACAGAATTTCTGTATATCATTCAAGGAAATTGAATCATAGGCCGATTGCAGCAGTGTACAATGAAACACTTGATTTGGGTATTCTTAGCTACTGGCAATGCTTGGCAACATTTGAGTAATATATTATTGAGCAGAACTGCATTAAACAGCAACATTTTAAAAAGGTGTCTGGTTATGCATAAATTAAGATCAAGGTCTGACTTGACTTGCGACTTCTTTAAGAAACAGCTACAATTCAGGTTCCAGAAAACAGGTTTGTCAACATTGAAACAAGATATTGCGGGAGCAAATCGACTAATCAGGTTGCAGTGCAGTATATAATAAAGCACATAGACCTTGACCTTGAAATGTTGTCAAACTGACCAAGCTTGAGAAAAAGCAGACAACAGTAAAATGGTGGCACAGGAACAAATCAACTAACTGCAATGCGATATTGTTATTAATTTGCGTGGATATCGTTCATTTTTAATGTTGGCTTCAATATTAATGTGTTATAGCTAAAGAGTTAGGCCTGAGAAGATTCAATACATACAGAATACAGAAACATTGTAACCACCCGAGTTTCTGCTTCGGTGAATACAGTGCAGCCTGTCTTGAGAAAATGTAACTATCTGATGTGCCAGGTTTCTTCAGGAAACTGAATATTATAACATTTTGAATGCGTTATATTTTATTAACAGAATTGCTTTTACCAAAACAATAGTTTGTGTGTTTTCATTGGGTGTTGCCCTGTAATTCATGTTATTTTACTCGGGAACAGGGAATACATCCCGTTTTTAACTAGAAGCAGCTAACAAGTTTTGGTAACGCCATACGGTGACATAAATATTTATGTCAGATTAGATTCATGACAACCAGTTATCATGTGTTGGAATTACGACTAACAAGGTAATGATAAAGTCCTAATTACGACTATAGTAAAATGTGACTTATTTGAATTTATTGTTACTAATCACTCGATTAATCAGTCCCCTTGTCAAAGTCATTTACCCCGCAGTTCATGTCTAGCGGTAACTCAGGTTGATTTTAACACAGGAATTTTTAAACACATTTTTGTCGCAATATGCTGAACCATAGAGGTAATACATAAGTATGATAACTCAAAACTGCAGCCCAACGGCTGACAACTTTTATTCGTAAATCTAACTGATTGTTCCTTTTTTGTCATATGTTTTTTCCCATGTTTCCTTATTTGTGATATTTTATGAGAACATCGAGAGAATTGTCAATGACAGTATTGACTCCCCGGGAAATCGGAAATAGAGTACCTCTCCAATGAAGACCAATACATGTGCTTATTTAGAGAAACGTGTATCGTATATGGCTGGTTTGCTTCTGATCGTCTTTTACTTAATTATTAAAACAACACAAATGATGTGATATAAGATTGAGAGGAAAAACGATTTGAGCATTAAATAATCCCATTATATAAACTCGAAGATTAAACGAGGTTCCATACCGCAACATCGAGTAATATATATCAATGTCAACTACACAAATGATATCCCCTCTCGTCAGTCAGTAATAGTTTATGTTTAAATGTGTCAAAATAATAGGACTTAAGGTATCAATATAGTTTTTTCGATACTTTGTCACTTGGTGCAAATGGTAATATCTCATTTTATTTATGTCAATAAAACAGTCTATCTTTAAACTCCATACAGCTAAACATAAGTTACAACTCATGAACTTCTTAGAAGGCTACATGACAGATTAACGCCGAAACAACGGAAACATCTATACAGCTACATTACGTTGATCCATAGCTCAGTCGGAAGCTTTAAATATACCACGCATGTACAAGAGGTGGCCACTTTACAGGGCAGAGCTGTTCTTTCTCTGTACAAAGGTTCGAATGCCTCTGTCGATTTATTAGGAGTTGGACCGTATGTTCTGGCAATCACGGGTGTGGTTTTTACGAGGTTTCCCATCGAATTTAACGATGACAAATTGAGAAGTAGACAATCCGGCGTCAGTGAAACATCATTGACACAGTAACCTAACAAACGAACAATCTGTACAAAAATGTACACTGTTAACCATCCGATAAAAACCCCTAAAAGCTCATTTTTTGTATCGACAAAAATGTGGCATGTGAATGCACATTAAATAAATTTTGGTTTACATGACCCCATCGAGTGTGAAAACAAATTTCACAGTACAGTTGTGTTACTTCGCATCTGAATTTGAACACGTAATTCAGGTTAGTTCAGTATTGGACTGGGAATACATCCAGTTTGTCAAATAGAAACAGCTAACAATTTTGGTAAAACCGTGTGATGACATTAATACCTATGTCATATTAGATTCACAACAACCAGTTGACATATGATGTCACAACAGTTAACAAGGTAATGCTTACGTTCTAACTACGATTATATTAAAAGGTGTCTCATTTCGATTTACTTGATACTTGTCAACCAATCAATTCACCAGTCAAAATAATTTGCACCGCAGTTCATGTTTACGCTAGATTTGAGATGGATTTCACCACATTAATTGTCAAATACATTTCTGTTGCAGGATGCTGAACCATGTGAGCAATGCATCAATCAAAACTGAAGCCCAATGGCCGACAACTTCTATTTGCAAATCTATTGGATTTTGCCTTTTTATGTTTATATTATTTTTTTGCCAATGTTTCCTCATTTGTGATATTTTAGGAGAACATCGAGAGAATTGTCATTGACGGTATTGACCCCACGGGGAATCGAGAATAGAGTTCCTCTCCAATGATGCCAAATATATGTGCTTATTTAGAGAAATGCGTATTGTATAGGGCTTGTTTCATTCTGGTCGTCTTTTACTTAATTATTAAAACAACACAACTGATGTGATAAAAGATTGAGAGGAAAAGCGATTTGAGCATTAAATTCTTCCATTATATAAACTCTGTGATTAAACGAGGTTCCATACCACAACAACGAGTAATAGGTATCATACAATATCAACTACACAAATGATATTCCCTATCGTCAGTCCGTAATACTTGATGTTAAAATGTGTCCAAACAATAAGGTTGTTTGTTTGTTTATTTGCTTGGTGTTTAACGTCGTACTCAAGGGTATTTCACTTAAATGACAACGGACACAAATACAGAACATCACCAACAAATCTGCTTCCCGTTACCCTTTAGCTCTGGGCAAACTCTTTTCTCGCCTCTTACGATCGACCGAGGAAGCCGAGGTAGTATTCTGCAGGGCCCTGGCCGACCCGCTCCCTCACGGGGCTCAAAACAATAAGACAAGATACCAATATCGTTTTTTCGATACTTTACTAGTCACTTGGTGTAAAAGGTAATATCCCATTTTAATTATGTCAATAAAACAGTCTATGTTTAAACTCTATATAGCTAAACATAAGCTACAACTCGTGAACCTCTTTGAAGGCTACATGATGGATAAACGCCGAAACAACCGAAACATCTGTACAGATACTTTACGTTGATCCGTAGCTCAGTCGAAAGATATAAGTGTACAATATGTGCCCTCTTTACAGGACAGCGCTGTTTTTCTCTGTCCAACGGTTCGAGTGCCACTCGAACAGTGCACTGTTGATTTTCGTCAGTCTCCGAATTGACGTCAATCTCGTCGGTCCATCTCCCTGTCCGTACGGCCTTAATACCGTTAAAATAATAGCTTAGGAATGGAACAACTGTGTCCCCGTACTGTTGTGCTCCATTATAAGTTCTATTTCCTTCCCCTGTGTGTAGGCTCAGAAGTTGACATTTTTATTTGAAAAAAAATGTGAAACGTTTCTTGATGATCTTAATTATTTAGCTATATAGCTGGAATTCTGGAATTGTTTATTGTATTTCCAATAAGATTTGTGTAGAAGTGAATTGTTGTATAAGCTTGGTTGCCTGTGCTATACATGGATTTGTATTAAGGGACAAGGATCATTTTCGAGTTTACATAATGTTTTTATCTACATCAGTGTCATTTACAAGACACACAAACTATTTCTCGGACACAGTAAAGTTAACATAACAACGTTGGACGAGGCAGTCCTGAAAAACAAAATCATGTTTACTTATTTACTCATGACAATTGCCACTTTTCAGCTCAATGGATAAACGAAATCAGCCTTGACAAAACGGACATAAAAATAACATAGGGGCTAAAATATGATGTAATGAGACAAAAGGGTTGAAAAGAATGTGTAACTTGGCAGGAAAAGCCAACACACGATTTCATTAGTATGGCGGATAATATGAAATTCCAGCAGCCATCCCCTGGAATTTATGGTTATCGATATTCTAATATCTTTTGGAGCATACTGACAGTTCATCGTTGTCCCATCAGCCAGTCTTCAAAACATTCTTGCGGTAGTTGGTCAATGAATGACGAAGTTGTACTTCGCATTCTGCACCTGTTAATCTCAAAATCCATTGTCCTGAGATTTTTTGTAACAATTTACATTTGGTACACGTGATTTTCCAATGATATTAACTTATACCACTGTGAAAAAAACTTGATATTCTCTCTGAGGAATGTGGTGCATTTAACGTAATGTTAACGGGCGTGTTCGTGCCGACACCTTACAAAGTTCTTATATATCATTCATATATAAGGTTTAGCGTAACATATCACGATCATGTATATCTTTTTGAATATATGCACTCCTTATCGTGTATTTGTGGTGCCGTCATAATATGACTAACCGCTCTAACATAGGAGTACGACAGAACGATTAATAGCGTGTATTGGGTGATAACCAAAATATTGACCCAACTCTGCATTATGTGATCTCACAAGCAACGGATAATACAAAAACCAACCGAAGCCTTTCTTAATTTTGCTATAAAAATGTATACTGTTCCAAAGGACCAATTAAAGAGCGATGCTGAGAAAACCATGACGTCTTTGTGCTTCTAGAGAAAATATAAATCATTAAACATTTACCTTATGCCACATAAGACAGTTTCCCCGATATAATTTAACATTCTAGTGACATCCATCACGCAATATATTGTTTGTTTACTCGATACACACAGCGAATTTTGAAATTAATGTGATAATATTGCTTTGGCAAGTATGTGCATGGTAATGGTTTCAACCCATGGGGCATAGAAACCGTTTATTGCCACAGTACGGCATATTGTATATGGCGGGTTACTGGTACATTTGATTTAATTGTAAAGATTTAATATAACTTACTATATTATTTTTGTACTCTTTAAAAACTGAGCTCGTAGGGTGATTGCGTGGGTGATTGATTGGTTGGTGTTTTCTGCCGTTTGTCACTTATATGGCGGAAGTATATTCCCCATGACTCAACAGCAATACAACCATAATGTGTAGTGTTACATACAAACGATATGTTGTAAAAGTGATGTATCTCCATATCTGAAATCACAATTATACAATATATTCTTTACTGTTACTCTCTTTAGCTAGACGAAATGAAACTTTTAGCACATACATGAGAAACTAAAAACATGTTTATTGGGCGATTTATGGAACGACTGGTACATAATTCGTTGAATAGCACATCATACACGGTGAAACATTGCAACTGTAAAATTCAACCAACACATCTTCTGGTATGAAATTAAAGTTCAAAATCTGTATGAAGACAAAGTTAGCGTGCGTCTGGGTATCGATTTTCCTTGACACAACATTGAATTCATTTCCTGTTATTGGACAACTCTCCACCTTAGTGTACACAAAAACAAGAACCCCGCCTTAAATACTGTTCAGATAAGTTTTTGGATTAATTCCGCTGAAAGCATATTGATGTTACATAACACGCAATAATATCGATACGAATGAAGCCGATTTACAATAAACCTGTGTGGTAGAATCCAGGAAATGGTTATTTTTAACACCTACATGCAGCACACATACAGAGAATAACAAACACCAGTTCTTGTACCCAGTTCGATTACCTGTTGGGTCGGGTGGTTGCGTCAGACTTCCCGTTGCTCAGAAGCCGTCCTCCTTTTGATGTGTTGGTTTTGCGTCTTCAAAGCAATTTGTATTGTGAGTTATAACGAGGTTGGGGTCATATATACGGCTGATACGCTGTTATGTGAATAAAACTTGAAATAATCCTGTTTGCAGATTTATTTCCAGGTGTAAACGGGGTGAAATAATTTTTATTGGCAGACAGGCAAATAAAAAAGTAACTAAGCAAGTCCCCGAGGACGACCCCACCCCTTCTCTCCACACACACGAACACCCACACACACACAGACAGACATCCCCGCCTTTCTATGACACCGGCAACAAACAATGACCAAACAGAACTATTAAAAGATACAGTACAAAAACATCATAAACACATCCAGACAACAGGAAGGTTATACTATCAGCGAATAAAACTTGTGCTTGCAGCTTCAATGTGAATGTATTTTACAATTTATTTCAGGTTGTCTCCTTTATATTACACAGTGTGGACTTTATAGCAATCGTATTCTCGCGAGAGTTTCCATAGTGAACGAGACTAAGACATCTCTCGTAGGCTATGCCAGGCCATCGCGCCTTAATTTTCGCCAATATTTGGTGCGACTTATGCCACAGCCCAGCAAATACAAGTGCAAAATAGGTTGTCCTCGGGTATATCTTAGAGACAATGTCTCTACGTAGGACGTAGGTTTGATTTTATTTTAGAATGGGCTTTATAGGTGAAGAAAACCGTCCTTTACGTCACAGGAAAGACAGGACTACCAGAAAACAGACTGCACGGAAATCAGACACATATCAGCTCCGTTCTGCTCCTTAGCTCATAGCCCCAGCCACAATAAGAAACGCCTTAGCTCCTTTCCATGTCAGTTGTTAGAGAGAAAATTCACTAATAGCCAGTCGCTAATACAGGATTAAACCATTACTGAATTTATTAAAGTTTCAACAACCGGACGTTGGAGTAACGCACCGTTGTAGAACTCACTTTAACCATTGTATGATTATTTGACGATTAGAAAAAAACGACCAATGAATCGTTTGTAGAGTAACTGCATTTCTTGTACTATAAGTTTTATTATGACCATAGTAACAGAGAAAAATCCGTGGAGAACTATTGGGCATAAATCTTATTAAGCAGTGTTTTAAAATATATCACAACCAATTGTAAAATGTATTTAATAATTAAAGTCCAAAACGATAATATATTCCAATCTCCGTTAACACGGGAAGGCTGTACCAATAAATACGAATACTATTACCAACATATTGGATTTAACTAAAGTGTAATTGGATATAAATCTACTGTTTAAATAATTAGTCACAGTATTGATTGACACTCCAAAGAGTGAAAGGAATAATTAACATAACATTATATCAATTGCCAATAATTATGTGATATATTCCAGTTTAGTCGGTAGTTATATACTCCGATAAATACACAAACCTTACCTATCTGATATAAAACTAGTTCTCCTTGCTTAACAATGAACCAACCTACGATTAGGGTGAAACAACCCAAATAATCTGGTGGCAATATGCAGATATATTCCGCTTCAACTGGGGATGCACTGTATTCTCGATTTCCACAGGGACATGTCCATCAATGCCAATTATCTCACTGCCGATCTAAAAACATCACACATCAAGAGAAAAATAACCCTAATTGTAAATATATCTTAACTGACACATTAAGCTTTAATAGCGGGCTGAAAAGTATCTTGATTTTTGTATTGACTAATTATTTGATAATTTGATTATCTGATTGATAAAGATAGTGAGTGAGTGATAGATTAAATGGCTTATCGATTTACTGATTATCAACATAAATTGGTAATCCCAATTACCTTGACTGAATTTATTGTCTGTTTTATTAAGCCCTTGCATGGCTAACTGTTGGTTGATTTGTCTGTTGAAAGAATAAATAGATTGATTGATTGTCTTAACTGATTGATTATTTGATTGTCTTGATTGATTGATTACCTTGATTGATTAGTAAACTTAATTGACTGATTAAGTGGCTGGCTGGCTAGCCGGTCTCTACGTTATAGATAAATTACCGTAAATACGATATGAGTAGCTTATGGGCAAACATTTTAGGGAAACCAATTAGCATCAGACAACTAAGATAATAATTGTGTTTGACTCATTACGATTAACAGAAAACCACAGGGATGTTTACAATAATGTGTAAGACCAAACAGGTATACATCTGTTCAAGATTACTGTTGGATATGGAAGCCGGATGCGGCCACTTGTGCTTTCGTAGTTTTCTCTATCAAAAACACGGGCAAAACGGCAAACCACGAAACAAGGCCTTTTTGTCCTTGTTTTTGATAGAGAAAACTACGAAAGCATGAGTTGCCGCATCCGGCTTTCATATGTAAATGTGCAAAAAATGGGGGTCTAGCATAAAATAGGACAAATTTGTTAAGTTAAGAATAATTAAATTTTCTCGTAACTTCAAAAAGAATTGTATTGATCTGCAGTCTGACTGTTTCATAACATAGTCCAGGTGTAGGATACAGGTGTATTTCGCCAGACTATAAAACTAGGCCCTGGTGTAAGACCCAGCCGACTCTACCCTATGTCAAGAAGGTAAAATGGTGAAGGTTTTAATCAAATGCAGATCTAGATGCCATTTCATCCACAGTCAAATATATTCTATATTTGCAACAAGTTAAGTATGAATAAAGAACCAGTGGGGTTTTGTTGCCTGGTTTAAGCTATAAGCTACGCTTTGGGTAGTTCTGTTCGTTTGTATGAAGTACTTGTAACATCATTATATTCGCCCGAACCCCATTTAAACATTTAATAACTTCATTAAATATTAGCGATTGAAATGTGTTGAGAAAAAATATTTTGGGGAAACCATATACGTATATACAGTAATCGGACATACGCTTGACGACAAAACCTATAGGATGCCGGACAAACTACAGACGTGGTAGAAGCTATGGTAAAGTGTAAATCCAATTCTAACACTGCAGTAGTTTTAAATAAATTCAAAAACATTTGTTTTTTATCACTAATGAACAGCCGTAAATGCAGAACCGCTAACTGTTTATATGTTGCATGGTTCGGTCCTGTGAACTCAAAAAGTGAGGAAGGGCGGAAAAACCATAAGTGCAATTTTGAACAAAGAATTTAAAGTCTGTATTATAACAATTAAAAATGATCTTACAAATCTACGACTATTTTACCAAATGGTATACGAAAAGCTGTATTGATAAACATTCATTTCTTCCATCATCCAGTCCAATTTAACCAATTTAACAAATTTACAATCAATATTTCTTAGGTATTTATTGAAATTCAACCACACAGGCACGGAAGGGTCCAATTTTTGGCAGATAACAATGTACATGAAATAAAGTAAATTGTACATCAACAAATAATACATGCATATAGTCATTGATAAAATTTCTTATAATGAGCTAAATCGAAGGTCTTCCGGCATAAATAAAATAACGTTGTTGCAAAAAAGGAATGCTTTTTTAATTTATTTTTTGAACACATAGACCAGCCCACTCATTTGAGTAAATAATAACTGAGTAATTATATTAGCATTTAATATAAAAAAATGTATTAGTCCCATATCTAAAATATACTAATAAAACACAGATTCTGAAACCAGAAAGCAAAATGGCATATTCCAATAGACCATGATGTTTGACATCGTGGTCAACCGTCTAAAAAATATAAGAAGATATTTTACAACGAGACGACAGCAGCTGAAATTAATCCGCTATACACGATTGGTTGTCGTTTGTCTTTATCGTGTCAATAATAGCCAATCCTATAGCAGACGAATTTTCGCTGCCGTTGTCTTGGTACTGGTAACATCGTTATATTCGCCTGAACCCCATTTAAACATTTAACAACTGGTAAAAAAATCTCCATTAAATAGAAGCGATAGAAATTTGTTGAAAACAAATATTTGGGGGAGACGATAGTAATACAGTAATCGGTCATTTGACGACAAATCTACAGGATGCCGACAACTACAAACGTGGTAGAAGCTATGGTCAAGTGTAAATCCAATTCTAACACTGCAGTACTTTTAATGAAATTCATAAACATATTTTTTTATCACTGATGGACAGCCGTAATTGTAGAACCGCTAACTGTTTATTATGCCGGTTCGGTCCTGTAAGCTCAAAAAGTGAAGAGGTGCGGAAAAGCAGAAGTGCAATTTTCAACAAAGAATTTTAAGTCTGTCCTATAACAATTAAAAATGATCTTATTGTGTAGTACAAATCTACGACTATTTTACCAAAAGGTAAGAAAACCGTGTATTGATAGATATTTAATTATCCCATCATCCGGTGCAATATAGCCCATTTACAATCAATATTTATTTGTTATTTATTGAACTTCACCCACACAGGCCCTGTAGGGTCCACTAATTGGCAGATAACAATGTACATGCAATAAAGTAAATTGTTCATCAACAAATAATACATATATATAGTCATATATAGAATTTCTTATAATAAGCTACATCGAAGGTCGTCTGGCATAAACAAAATAACATTGTGGCAAAAAGGAAGGTTTTATTAATTTCTTTTTTGAACACATAGACCAGTCCGTTCATTTGAGAAATTATAAATGAGTAATTATATTAGCATTTAATATAAAAAAATGTATTAGTCCCATATCTAGAATATACTAATATAACACAGATTCTGAAGCCAGAAAGCAAAATGACACATATCCAATATACCATAATGTTTGACATCATGATAAAAGGTCTACACTTAAAAATATTCGCCCGAACCCCATATAAACATTTAACATTTAACAACTGGTGACAACATTCATTATCTAGTAGCGATATATAGAAATTTGTTGAGAAAAAATATTTGGGGGAGACTATATGTATACAGTAATCGAAAATTTAACTGCAAGCCTACATGATGCCGGACAAAATCCAATTCTAACACAGCAGTAGTTTTAATGACATTCAAACACTTTTTTTTTTTATCTCTGACGGACTGTCATAAATGTAGAACCGCTAACTGCTTATTATGCTGATTCGGTCCTGTAAGGTCAAACAGTTAGGAAGAGCAGAAAACCAGAAGTGCAATTTTGAACAAAGAATTTTACGTCTGTCCTATAACAATTGAAATGATCTTATTCTGTACAAATCTACGACTATTTTACCAAAAGGTTAGAAAACCGTGTGTTGATAGACATTTAGTTCTCCCATCACCCAGTTCAATTTAGGCCATTTACAATCAATATTTCTTTGGTATTTATTGAACTTCCCCCACACAGGCCCTTACAGGGTCCACTAATTGGCAGATAACAATGTACGTGAAATAAAGTAAATTGTTCATCAATAAATAGGCTTAATGTATATATAGTCATATATAAAATTTCTTATAATAAGCTATATCGAAGGTCGTCCGGCATAAATAAAATAACATTGTTGCAAAAAGGAATGTTTTTTTAAATTTTGTTTGAACACATAGACCAGCCCGCTCATTTGAGTAAATAATAAATGAGTAATTATATTAGCATTTAATATCAAAAAATGTATTAGTCCCATATCTAGAATATACTAATAAAACACATATTCTGAAACCAGAAAGCAAAATGACATATTCCAATAGACCATAATGTTTGACATCGTGGTCAGCCGTCTAAAAAATATTTTTCTAGCGCCTTTTCACCCGGAATAAGAAAAAACAATACAATTAATCTTCATTCTTGGTATAACAGTGATCAAGAGTCCGTAGCTAAAAAAAAGGGCTAGTAGTAAGCCTCAACTGTGCATCGTCTAAAGCGTAATTAGTCGAATTTGCAGCGAGACCCACGTGACGACAGCAGCTGGAATTACACGATTGGTTCAGAAGCGTGGTTGTCGTTTGTCTTTATCGTGTCAATAATAGCCAATCCTATAGCAGACGAATTTTCGCTGCCGTTGTCTTGGTACTGGTAACATCGTTATATTCGCCTGAACCCCATTTAAACATTTAACAACTGGTAAAAAAATCTCCATTAAATAGAAGCGATAGAAATTTGTTGAAAACAAATATTTGGGGGAGACGATAGTAATACAGTAATCGGTCATTTGACGACAAATCTACAGGATGCCGGACAAACTATAGACGTGGTAGAAGCCATAGTAAACTGTACATCAAATTCTAACATTGCCGTAGTTTTAAAGACATTCAAAAACATTTTGTTTTTATCACTGACGGACAGCCGTACATGTATAGAACCGCTAACTGTTTATATATTGGTTCGGTCCTGTGAGCTTAAAAAGCGAGGAAGGGCGGAAAAACCATAAATACAATTTTGAACAAAGAATTTAAAGTCTGTCCTATACCAATTAAAAATGATCTTATTGTGTACAAATCTATGACTATTTTACCAAAAGGTAAGAAAAACCTGTATTGATAGACATTTAATTATCCCATCATCCAGTCCAATTTAACCAATTTACAATCAATGTTGATTTGTAATTTATTAAACTTCAACCACACAGGCCCTGGAGGGTCCAATTATTGGCAGATAACAATGTACACGAAGTAAAGTAAATTGTACATCAATAAATAATACATACATATAGTCATTGATAAAATGTCTTATAATAAGCTATATGGAAAGTCGTCCGGCATAAATAAAATAACATTGTTGCAAAAAGGAATGTTTTTTTTTTTTCTTCTTTTTTGAACACATAGACCAGTCCGCTCATTTGAGAATATTGTAAATGAGTAATTATATTAGCATTTAATATAAAATAAAAATGTATTAGTCCCATATCTAGAATATACTAATATAAAACAGATTCTGAAGCTAGAAAGCAAAATGACACCTCCCCAATATACCATAATATTTGAAATCATGGTCAACGGTCTACACTTAAAAATATTTTTCAAGCATCTTTTTACTCGGAATAAAAAAAAAAAAACAATACAATTAATCTTCATTCTTGGTATAACAGCGGTCAAGAGTCCGTAGCTAAAACAACGGCCAATAGAAAGCCTCAATTGTGCATCGTCTAAAGCATATTAAGTCGAATTCCCACGTGTAACAAACCGACAGACCGCCATATTTTACACTGATACTGAGCGAAACAACAGCAGCTGAAATATACACAATTGGTTAAGAAGCGTGGTTGTCGTTTGTCTTTATCATGTCAAAAATAACCAATCGTATCGCAGACGAATTTCCGCTGCCGTCGTCTGGTTCAGTAGCTGGGGAAAAGATGGCGCGTGCACCTTTGGTCTGTTTAGTTCACTGCCATGATCCCAAAGCCAGAGCAGAGATCGTCCTATTCTATTTAATTATTCTACACTAGTTCAAAACGATAATTACTGTTAGAAGCCAAGTGAAAATTTTATCCAGTATATAGATCACTACTCGTTGTCTAGAGTATCGCGGGTTTCAATGGTGACCAACAGGGGGCCCGCCGGCACATTTAGAGTCAAGGTTTTGACAAAATGGGAAAGAGGATTTTCCAAGAATATAAATTAAAAGGAGAAACGGCCTGAATTTCGACACAGGTAAAGCTTGGTGACAAAACGAAACTGAATTATTCTTTAGGTTCGTACTTCGAGTTGGCTCCTTCAGAGTTACCGAATGAAGTGCGTGAGGTTTCGTAGTGGCTATTGTTGTGCTCTCAGCCTCTTGTACCCCAGGTCTCGGTGAAACAGTTTCCTCGACTTGTCTTCTTTGTAAGGAACACGCCAGCCAAACAGTGCCTAAAAATTCCCAGGATCCACCAAAGGTTTTAAACAAAACCATTTGCCAATAAATCGGTTTAAGGGTACAATAACGTATAATACTTAATAAAGCTAGTACCATGTTTTTGTGAGTCACTTATCGCGCTTCGTGTATCTGGGTTACAATGACTTTAATATAGATTTAGTTACACTTACTCCGTCTAATGTTTGTTTGCCAGTTATTTTGATGCTCACGTTTGGTTTGCTCACGTTTAGTTTCATCAGGAGGACCGAGTCTAAGAATATTGTCATTCACCATCCTGCCCTCATAGGTATTTTCCCTTGGTAACTGTTTCTTCTCATTATTACCCGATATGTAATCGCAGTCTTTTATGACCAATTCTTCTCCAAAAGAGACCGAGCACAAGATGTCTTCGTCGTTCAGCATACGTTCGCTACTTATCACCTAATTTGTCATTTAAAGAAATACCAGCAGTCAGACACAATACGGCAATGATCATACCGGCTAGGAACATAACAAGACCACCACTACTGAGGGCAATACCGAGAGATTTCTCCCATTTGCTCGGTGGTACGGTCCGAGGGAAAGGGTCCGGTGAGGTGGAGTTCCCGCCAAACTTTTCGTAGTTCATGAGCAGAGAGACTCCGGTCGATGTTGTCATACTGCCGAATATACACAGACAGAGGGCTAATGCACAGACACCGCAGCTCCCATGGTATGGCATTATCTTCCTGTCTACAATAAACGAATATCAGTGGGTGTTAACATTCATGTGACCTACGGTTTGAACGATATAGATTACATTTCCCACACGCTGAATGGCGCAACAAAGATCAAACGGACTACTTTTATGCAAAACAACCATGTGATGTCTTATGGCAAATGATCGAATGTCACGACCCTAATATTTTACCATGTTCCCAGGCCACGTATGTCACATAACACTATTTATTATGGTCGTTAGCTATACCATTGCTAATTTATTAAGTCTAGGTCACTCACAAAATGATTCGTTCAAATTAATATAGCATTAGTTGGTAAGTCATTGTTTAATAAAAGCCCTAATGCCCACAACAAAGAAGTGTGCAATTTATTAGAGAAAAATGGTTTATATTACAACAAAGTTCGGATGAAGGTTTTGGATTATTTTTTAAAGAAATATTTTAATTTAAATGTTGTGCAATGACATTCAAGTTTCCATGTCCAAACAGAAAAAGTAAACAAAGACGATTTTGATAGTAGAATATGAGAGTGGTAATATTGTTAAAAAATAGTCGTTGAATGATCCACCCAAAGTTCATAGTACTATTTTTAGGCAATATAGCCATGTGATCTCAGGTTAGCCCACATCGTGATTTTAAAAATAAACGGACTTATACAGGCACACGGAACGGGTTATTATAGTGTCACAATCTATGAAGTGTTGTGTGGACTATATCCACTATGTATACAATACAGCACGGTGACACAACTTCGCCTTTGTTAGCTTTGTAAACATAGCCAATACATACAATATTGATTTACTGTTATTTGGCAATGCACGGGTAGGCGCCATCTTGGATAGTGACGTCATTCCTGAGCTCGCCGAAGCGCATTTAAGGCTTTTCATACCAGCAAGGGATTTCCCTCTCGTGTGAGAAACCCAAGTAAAACAACAAAACGAAATTTATTTGTTTCAATGTGCCAGTGTTTTGCCTCCATAACCCACTACTTTCTAACTGTTTCTCCTGTAATATTAAAGCTTTTAGTGGCAATTTTCTTCCCATCACCAACGATGTTGTCAAACAAGTTATTCATGGGAATGACTGTATAGAACAGCCGCCTATTAGGTGCAAAGTCTACACAGTCGATCAATCCGGGTTTGATGTCGTATACGCAGTCACAAATTTCACACTTTGATTTGATTTTTATTTGATAACAATATATATTTTTGCGTGAGGAGACTGTGGCCCATACCACATCGCGTCAACACCACCTGGTCCATTCTAGACATTCCATGGAAGTTAAGATTTTCGCCGATTTCCTGATGTATGTCATGAATATTATTTCCGACTTCCAGGCCCCATACGCCCTGCCTAAGATTAAAAATGTATACTCAGTCAAAAAAGAAACTTCACAGTCATAAATTTCTAAATATTTTCTTGAAACTTAATACAAGAGATATAGTTATTATTATTAGAGGTAAATGCGCTGTCAAAGACATCATGACACACATCAACTCCGACGTGCACAAGCATGCAGTTCGTGCCAGCATACATCAAGGATAAAGCATGTTTCCTTGTGTTCCTAGTCACGGGACCTTATGAGACACGTGCAATTGAGCCCA
>JARFOD010159188.1:0-12084 GCA_031763545.1 Mopalia muscosa | reverse complement strand
CTGGAAATGATCCGTGATAAAAATGTAAATAAATGTGATATTTCTTTCAATGGCTTAACTAATTTTATCTTGAAAATCCACATGTGAAATATATACTCATGCACCTTCTAGGAAGAATTTAACCTTACCGGTGGCTAATTTACAGCTATGCCGACATTTTTTTTTTAAATGTGCAACGTTTGAAAAGTATCATTTCGTCCATTAAACTCGCCATATATGCTAAGAGATCTATGCGTAGTGGGCCGTATTCTGATTCGAAGAATATGAGTAGCCCAAGGCTGAATGTTTCTTCAAGACTCCATAACGAACCGTGATTTGATGTACGCTAGCATAGACTGTACAAAATAAACGGTAAGAAGGCACTGCGTCAATAAATTATGAGCGCTATAAGAAACCGATCAATCATACAAGTACCTCAGTCAACCATTTACTTAGATGCTGTTCTATATCCTGGAGAAACGCTCAGGGCACTGTACAGGCAAGTAGTTCATTTATATTGCTATTTATCTGTTTAATAGATCCATATGATAATAAGCCCATATACATCTACCAATAAAAGTACAATTTATGGACATATATCCTTTAAAAAATTTCATTTGTGGGCGTTCTGTACATAGACAAGTTATAAAGCTAGGATATAGATTTACAATTATTTAGACTTTGCAGAACGTGTCTCTCACAAATATCACATCGTTACAAAGCACTCGCATTATCTAAATGACGCATTCGGGAAACAGCAACAACAGCTGTCTACCACATTATTCCACACATAAACAAAACTGGGCAGTTCGACAAAACATAGAAACTCGTGTGCTTTCTTGAGTAGGCCTACAGGTTCCTGTAACATTATACGTGTATTTAGACGGACTGTTTTTCGTTTGCAACGCAATTCTAGCAGCCTAAGAACAGCAAGGAATATGAGTGATAGTAAAACTTCTACATCAAGTAGTTTGACATTAATTCTACTGGTTCTCTGACGTGTATGTTTGGAATGAGAAGAAACTTGACACAGATTATTTAGAAAATTCACGCTAGATACGTTTTTGTTCGCAACAGTTTAAATAAGGAAAGTTAAAATGAACCTACTGAGAAGATGTGATTTACCTACTTAGGACCGTTTTCATAATACACTTCCTGGAATAATGCTATGTTTGATAAAAATAAAATTGTAAATACCGTGGTTGTCATAAGCTTTTTTTTTTTTTTTTTTTTTTTTTTTTGCCTAATCGCATTTAAAGTTGTTTGAGACGCGGTTTCGAGATAATCAGATTTTTTTTTACTGGATTTAACATCGAGTTCCTATTGTATGCCAAATTGCTACCGTGCCTATAACTATCTATTCGACTTCAAGGGTTTAGTGAACCACGTGAAAAAGCCCACCGCCAGTTCAATGCTATCTGGATAGGTCAAATTAACAGTGATTGTCAAAGTAAAGAGAAATTGAGAGAGACAGCTGTGTATCAATGCAAAGCTTGAAATATTGCGTAATTGTGGGTTTCATGGCGCCGTGATGAACAGTAGGCCGTGACAGAAGTGATGATCCAAACTTTTGACTTGTCGACCAAACCATTCAACCGGAAATCAGCTCATCGGAATCTTGGTTAGAACAGACAGAAAGCTTGTACATTACAGAAGTGTTAATCAATACTAATTCTATTGGTTTTGAGAGTTCTGTCTTGCAACAGCATAACTCCGGCACACGAACACACACTCTCTCAAGCTGCTGTACTAAGGTCATTATGGTTCGATGCGATTTGCTAAATTAACACGAAGCAATGGCCAAACGTCTACCCGTGTATGCATCTGATCGGTTAACGGCGTCTTCAATTTATTGTGACGCTCGTCCTGTTCGGTTTTCGTGTTCAGCTAGCCTGGAGCATTGTTAAAACAATTCAGCCTGGAATATTCTAAACTGATTCGCAGGGTAAATAATGAAGAAGTGGCGTGACATTTTGGGACATTGTTTCCGGGTTATGTTGGAGTTATCAGCTACTTAAGGCGTCACGCTGCCTGCCATGAATGAGAAATAACATTCAGAAACCAAACACATTTGTAGCATCAGATCGAATTGGTATCCTGTGTAATATTCTATTCATTTAGCAGTTCACTAATATGCAGGTCTTTTCCCAAGTCATAGAGCGTACCTTGCTGTTGACTGCTCCTTTAAATAATGTGTGTCAGTCTGAATACAGCCGGGAATAGTGGACAGGTCCGCCAAGTAAGACAAAACGTGAATTTGTATTTCTGGGTTAGGGCTTATACTAACCCTTATGCTAACCTTAAACCTCACTCTAAATATCCAACTAAAATAAAGTTACATCTTCCATGACGGACTCGAAGTTTAGATCGCATTATACATTATTGAGTTCCTGTGAAATTAAGATTGTCTTATGTGGAGTAATCAAAATAAGTTCAAATACCTGTCGAGTATTTCTACAGATCTATCAAGGTGATATAAATACGACATATAAAATCTCCAACGCATAAACTTATGCTGGAGATTGAATGTCTTAATATCTCAGGCAATAATAACAGGTTTAAATATATTTGGTTCATATAGTTGCAGAATAATCGACATTGGCGTATGTTTTTGATTTTGTATTACCTCGTATTACTTCTGCTGTATTGAATTTATTAATTGCGTCGATTATATTGAAAGTACTTGTTATGGTATGTTTGATTATAAATGTGAATGGCAAGCGAGTGGTTTGGAGGAAGCTACAAAATTATTATTTTTATTGACAAGCATCAGTATTGCACTTGCATTCGAGTAAGGAAAACTGTTTTTCAGTTTTGTTTAACAGGCGGGACTTTGAAAATGTGCAATAACAATAATAAGTTTAGGTAGAAAATCAGATGTCTTTCCCTTTAAGTACGGTAACCAATGGAACAAATGTGCTGCCATATGGCGATACAATCGAATACAATTTTCGATTACTGGAATGCGTTTTGGATTCTACATAAAACGTCAAGCTATCGAAACATAACGTCAAGTTACTAATACATAGCGTCATATTCCGTCACATCGCTGGTGGACAACAGCTGATGACATTGCATTTTAATCGTATGAAGTTAATGCAGATTTGTCTATTAGGGCATGGTCGTGTCAGCTGGTGTATTCCAGTCTGACTTTGTTGATTTAATGATATGTTCTGACTAGAGTGATAAGGCTAGTGACCTAAATAATATTCATAACTGTGTCTGGAGATTGTAAACAAAACAAAAAACAAAATTTAGTTTAAGCGCTGTGTGAACAATGCAAGCTTGTGTGATATGATTAATATCAGTCTTGTCGGTAAACTTAAAAAAAATACAATGGCCAGAGGCTTCCTCTTTTCCGAGCCATCATCGGCTTGCCAAGACAGACTTTCGACGTAACATAGATTCGAGTAGTATAATGAAAAGGTTGCGCAGTGTCTATTAAGATGGCAATCTTAGAGGCTTCCTCTTTTCCGAGCCATCATCGGCTTGCCAAGACAGATTTTCAACGTAACATAGATTCGAGTAGTATAATGAAAAGGTTGCGCAGGGTCTATAAAGATGGCAATTTAAAGGCTTCCTCTTTGCCGAGCCATCATCGGCTCGTCCAAGACATTCAACGTAACATAGATTCGAGTAGTATAATGAAAAGGTTGCGCAGTGTCTATTAAGATGGCAATCTTAGAGGCTTCCTGTTTGCCGAGCCATCATCCGTTCGTCCAAGACGGACTTTCAACGTAACATAGATTCGAGTAGTATAATGAAAAGGTTGCGCAGTGTCTATGAAGATGGCAATCTTAGAGGCTTCCTCTTTGCCGAGCCATCATCGGCTCGTCCAAGACAGACTTTCACCGTAACATAGATTCGAGTAGTATAATGAAACGGTTGCGCAGTGTCTATTAGAATGGCAATTTTACTGGAAGGTATTTTTCAGATACGCCAGATTTTGTTAACGCACCAACCCAGTCAACAATACATCTAACCCGTCGCAACCAGCGCCCGCATTGAAATTATACCGTCTTAAATCTTTATACTAGTAGCTATTAATAATTATCATTGAATAAAGATTATATACTGTGGAGCGGCGTAACTTACATTTGGACCTACATAAATAAATTAAATAAATTCTGATCTTCCAGATCCAGCCTTTGTTTTACATTGAACATATTTAAGTATATCACGGAAATAATTCTGAGAACGTTATTTGTGACAATCTAAAGCTATAGTTTTGAAAAAGATTACATTAAATAAATCGATATATAAGTGGCCGTGGATATACTACAAACATACAAAAATCTCTCTCTTTATATATATTCCATTAATGCCATTATGTCAAGGTTCCTTTTGTAAATCGCTGTTGTGTTTCTTCATGGAACATGTCTCAATATATGTTGTATTTCATTGCAAAGGGACAAGAAAGCCATGAAGCTTTAATACGTGTAAATCAAAGCGAAATAGAACAGTTCTAGTCACACCGTGGACGTTAGGCTGCGCGACATGGGCTATAACGGACTTATGGACCATTTAGTGGTAGATTTTATTGTCTTGGGGAGCTCGTTCATGTTTTCCTAATTCGCTTAATCTTACGGACTGTTGGTTTTGGTGCTCGCAAATCGATTTCCTTAGAACATTAGCAGAGATAAAGTAATACAGCACATAGTGCAAACAGTATTGTTCAATTAAGCAGATTCAAGCTAATTCTAGGGTTGATTCACCTCTGAGCTGTGATGTGGCTCAGTGGATGTTGCTTGCACTCAAACCGATCTCACGAGTCTGCCATCCACATCAGCTATTATGTAAGCTAGTTCAGGAAATTAGAGAAATGTTTTGGCTAAAGGGAAACATTAAGTCGTCAGAGATACAATTACGATAGAAGTAATACTGTGATTATTTTCTGTTAACGCTACATTATTCTCGGATTTGACTGATCAGCGGTATCTGGGGGGTATCCAAGAGGCGGTCGCCATAGCTTACCGATCACCAGGCACTTATTCTAAAGAACGGTTTACAAACGCAGCGATTACCAAAGGAAATTAAAAGTTCTCTGTAACAACAGACTGACTAACCCAGTCAATTGCAACAAGAGCTGGAGACATTATGAATCGTTATCACGTTGGTTACAGCTTATGTACCTGGATTCGTGTAGCCTACATTTGGACGACAGAAAGAAACAAAACACACACGCACACAATAATGTATGATAGATTCAATCCTCTTTAGGAATCAGTCGATTCACAAAATCATGTCTAAAAAGTCTCATCCGTAATCTAAAAGAAGCATTCAGTGGGAATGTCGTTTTTCAATGGGCAATTCGACCATATGTTTGTTTATAAACACAAGTTATGAATTTTAAGAAAAATAAATAACTCTGTAACAATGTTTTAGAAATACTATCGACAAGTACCGACAACAGAAGGATTTTGTACACACGCCTGAATATCTTTCGGTTCATTCAAATTATGTTTGTACAACTCCGAATATTAAAGCCACATTATGTTATTGATATGGTTTGGTTTTAGTTTGTACCGGTCAAATTAATTGATTTGTATAAATTTACATTTAAAAAAAAGACTAATAAACTTTGCGACTTAATACCGGACAAAATTAAACGATGTTGCTGCCAAATGATGTCGAAGAAAATTCTTGATGGGGTAATAACCTTACCTTGTTCCATGTAAACGCCGCAGGCCAAGCACATAATGACCAAAGATAGAAGAAAATGCCATTTAGACCGTGCCAGTCTGTCGAGGATGACAGGGATTAATGATGTAACCATGATTTAGTCACTTTCGATCACAACATCTGAGAAAGTCTTAGTGTTTTGACGCCATCAAGCTTTGGACAGGGAATTCGTTGTTCAGTACACAAGTAGCCATCGGCAAAGCGATCACAATTACGCTTACAGAAGACTCTTCACTCTAAGGCATCTTTAAGTGTGTTGTCTTGCCCACGCCGTTCACATGTATCTACAGGCTTGGTAATTGTGGAATAAATCCTTCCTAATACACATGCTCGTTCCCCTATCCTGCCCGGAAAGGCACTGTAATCTCTCTAGTGTATTTACTCTGACTGGTAGTCCTACCCGCCACGCTGCTTACACGCATGTCCACCATAGGCTCTAAGACGTCCAGGGGTACACTATAGAAAGAAACAGAGACGGTATTAAGTATAATACGGTGAACCTCATTGGCGAAGTTTTTGATGAAAATGAATTCATTACATAAAAGCTAGGCTACAATGGTTGTCGATAGTTTTGTTTAGAATCTTCGCCCCACGAGACATCCAGTATACAACAAAACCAACTAACATAATGCGAATCGGATACGCAAGCTCCGAGTCCTACCAAACCCAACTGGGACAGTCGTTAGTTGTACAGACGCTTTGAGCAATCACTGAATTACCACAATGTTATTACCATAATGTGGCCCAGTCCGGCTCTGATAGACTCAAATACACCAGTCAGAGGAATACCGCGTGGTTAGAGGCTTCGATATACCCCTATCTGTGGTGAGGAGCTGCTATGAGGCAGTAGGCAGGTAGAGAAAGACTATCCTCGAGTTATATTGATTCAAGAGCGCTGTCAACAGACTCCCTACTGGCTTTGGTTGCATTTTGCCTTTTCCAGATCCCGCCAAGTGATCATTCAGCACGAATGCTCTCTATCACAACAAATTAACAAACCTAGACTCTACCAAGGCGTATTTTACAAATTTCCTTCTATCTGTAAAAGTAATTTTCTTCAACCTAGAAAGTCCTTGATACAGCATGTACATTGACTTATATTCTACTCGAGAGATAACTGTTAATGCTCCAGTCCCAACCCATCGTTTGTCTGGAGTAAAGCCATTAATATTTGGGTAAATCAAAATGAATAAGGGAATTTAAAGTGAATCCGACATGCCATCGAAGCACATTGGTCGAGAATGATTAAGTCAAAAATAAATCTTCTATGCAGGCTATATTCATGGGGGTCGATTTTCTATTAAATTACAATGTGACGAAATCTAATTAGATATTGATCCATTGTTGTGAGAGGTCTTAGCCACGAGTCTGCAACAATTTCTAACACTTTCCTGAAAACCCCAGTAAAATATGATTGTATGTGTCATTGGTAAGCCCCTGGACTTATTTGCCAGAAGAATAGAAATGTCAAGATGACTGAACCACACAACAAAGAATAGGGCGTCACTGAACTTCTCTTTCATATCAAAATTTGATATCTGTATCACCAATTACGATCAAGTCCAACACGCCGGGCACATTTATTCATTTAGACCGATAAAGCCAGCCTATCTAATACTGTAACGTTGAATGTGAATACATATAATATGAAAACCCATCATACCAAAGAAATTATTTAGCTACTGAAATACCAAGACAAGGGTTAATGTAGTTTCTGTGGTTCTCGTTATTTAATGGTGGAAAAGGAACGACTTGTCAACCATTACACCTCTATCAAGCTTGAACACTCCACAAAAAGAAGCAATCAATCAGGCCAGTCTATTACAATTTGTAAATGTTAATTGTTCATTAATATAAATAAATACCCACGTGTGATGTTGGCTTGGTTGTTTTGGTCAGGTAAGCACGGCCGACTGCTGTACACCTATCTGATCAGCCCTTGTAATATTAACATCGATCCCATAAATATGTCCCCAACTTAAAAATAAACTATTTGGCTATTGACGCAAAAAGAGCCTAGTCTCATAACAAATCGCCAAAATAGCCTGATAACATACAGAATTAGATCTGTTTATGACATGTGAAGTTGCTTCACCAGTACACTATCGACCATCATGATTTATTTAGTAGTCTGTGTTTTGACAGATTATTTCCTTGCTCAAAGGATTGCTGCTAGAGAAAGAATGACACTTTTTTTTTAAGAACTATTCGTTAATTATTAGGTTTAATTCACAAATGGAATGTCGTGTACACGATGGAGTACGTGTATGATTGATAACACAATCAAATTTGTTGATGTTTGACCCTTCTCGCATGTCATAGAGAACTTAGGATCGGTCACAACATCTATTGTTTTGTGCCGCATTATACAGACATTGAACCTGGGAACCATTTACAGTGCAGCGCTCCAGAGAGTGGTAAGCAACTTTAAAAAAACGTAGTCCGGAGGAACTATTAATATGAGTATCGAGATGTAGATCAAACTTATGGAATAGTGACATGCGTTTCGATATTATGATCTCTGCATATACATTGTATGTATCCAATGGCACTCTTAACTTACCAGAAAGTTATGGTGTTTGACATGCTTGATGAGTCCTTTTTAATGGTGCACTATTCGTATTCTGTACAGGGCTCTGGTTTCGTAGCAGAATAACAGCTGTTCGATCCTATGCGATGCTGCTTTGTTATTGTCAATTATTGCCAGGTGAGGATCAATTGCACATTAATTCACAGGCATTTTGGAATCACTGAAAGGAAGCCTCAATGTACTTATACGCTTTAATGTCTTAGTGATCGATATAAGTTAAGACAGACTTAAGCATACACCTGGGACATGAAAGCAGTTTATCAAACCAGACCCATTACAGTTAAGCTGCTTCATCAGTACCCAGACAGATTATGAACACCTTAAAGTATGAACTCGATTTAACTTGTCAGTACACAGCAAATAGATGACAAAAAGACGGTAAACATACAAATAGTTTTAAGCGTGAACTCTCAATTGATAACCATATATAACATCGCAGTTTCATTTGTATGTAATTTTTTATTTTGCAATATTATATGGCCAGAGGTGATAAATTTGATTATATATGTTATTTATAGCCTAGGGCAATACAGTTAGTGCATGCACGGAGCAATTATAGGACTATGTACATCGGTAATTAATTACACTGTTATATAACTATATACATCGTTGATGGATAATCTGGTTGAAAATAATTAATTATTGAAATCGATAGCAATCATGAAGACATTAAACGACCAATGTCAATGCAACTGGCGTATAGCTGATATCTATATTTAAACGATTGCCGAATTACACATACATATGTATGTATTTCTATCCCAATTTTATTTCTCTAGCATAACATCTGAGAGAAATCAATATCCAACAAACACTGGGAAACAAACATATATATCTAGAACTCCACCGAAGATTGAACCCGGTACCGGAACCACACAGGTGAAAAAAAAAAAAAAAAAAAAATCCCCACACACATCACATAATATAGAAGGCAAAAGCTGAGTATCAGCATCATATTTCGGTGATTTATTCCGAAATAATTCATAACAATAACACTGTGCGTTGAGGCCAAAAAGGTTTTCGTTGAAATCTTTAAGAAGATATTTGGCTAATTCGACACTGCTTCTTGTATAGTTGACACAAATATTTATCCCGTCCGATACATTGCGTTCAAGGGCTGTTGAGAATGTCTAAATAAGCTGCTTATAACCTTCAAATTCTCCCTGTAGTAGAAAATACACCCTCCGTGAAATAAATCAAGTATACGTAGTAATCCATGACTTCCCCTGATAAGTTTAGCGTAGTACAAGAGTAGTGTTACTCCCAAGAACGAAAAACTCATTTTGACTTCAATATTTCGGCGGTTTATTTTGCCATCACCAGGAAAGTTACTTCACCATATATAGAGTAACACTTCTCTTGTACTATACATACTGATGGTATAGCAAAGCACACTGATTGACTACCGTATTAAATGCGTTAACTGAAAACCGGATATAAGCATTTTTTAAAAAATAAATAGGCTTAACGATTTGACCAATCGCTATGGGTCTTCGAACTGCGAATCTTTTAACTTTCACAAAAAGTGTGAGCTGATATTGAAATAACGGTTTTCCGGTTTGACGAATAAAATAGTCCCGTTTTAGTTTCAGTAACAAGTATCAGTTTGCACTAGTTATGTACAATCTAGCACTTCAGCGCAGATGGCAACTTTGCAGGAAGTAAAGTGGCGGATCTCCATTCATCGCCAGAGTTACGGAAATATCCAGCTGTTTAAAATGTGTAAGGAATTGCGGGCCGAAATAAAATAGAATAAATTTTCGATTGAATGCTAACTGTATTTGTTTATAAAAAATTGCATTGATATGCAGCTGTATAAAATCGACCAAATCGTTTCAAAGACCCGGTGTTATTTTACAGATGTAATTAACCGGACGACAAACGCACACGTTTCTGTAATATAACGCATATCTCTACAGAATATCACCAAGGTGTAAGACCATGTATTCTATACTTAAATTAGCGGCCTATACCCTGTAAAATGGCAACGGTTATAATAAAATGTACCAGTCTCTGATTGATTACTGGCGATACGTGATCTTGTTTCGAACTGTGATATCGAGCACCAGGCCAGATATACTGTAATGTAGACCGTTACCATTCACCGATTTCTATTCACGACCAACGATGTTGTCTTTTGCGTGGTCTGAGGATTTCTATATAACTTCAACCAGTCTCTATCCTGTGTTACTTTTGTCGCTTTGTTTACCCTCCAACTTCCGGCAGTATGGGGACTATTACTCGATTTACACCTCAAAAGCCAATAATTGTATAACAAGTGAATTGATTCGAATATAGATCTGGCTTCTATAATCATATCAAAACACAATCAAAAGTTAGCGGCAGCTGTTTGAGTGTTTTATCTTGAAAGGAATAATTAGAGAAAATAATCACTCTATGTAAATCAATATTATTGATGAAATGCATGTCATAACTCTATAGTCATTCGTGGGCTGTTGTTACTGTTGACCTCGTGTTCTCAAGAATAAGAGAAAATACGAGACTGGTCTTTCTGTGATGTTTTTGAGCTACGTCTGGTGACGGTACTCTCTTGTTTGTTTATTTCATTGGTGTTTAACATCGCAGTCAATTTATTTCATTCATGGGAATGGTTCTCTGGTTGCTCTGAGAGAACCAGGGCAACAGGGAACTCCCTCCCAATCCTCATCTCTGGTAGTTGTTTGTTGCTGTTTTTAACGTCGAGGGTGGTTTCATTTAACCACTCGGCGGGCACATCGTTACCTTAGTGAAAACGAGAACAAACAAGTGGTTTGATGTTTCTGATTCTCTTAGAAGCGATGAGGCATGGATGATCTATAAAGAGTGACCTGGAGATATCAATGTTATAAAGCTCGGGTAGTAATTTTTCATAAATTTTATATGCCGGTCACGAATATGAGATTATCTTTATCCCATAAATGCCTTTTTGTAGCAGTTTTAATAAATATATATTTTCGCTTGGTTGTCGAGAAAGAAACGAGAATCGCGTATTGGTATAAACAAACCCAGGAGAGAGAAAAGCGGCCATTGGAGAGAGCACACCCGCGTAACAGAAAAGAGTGCCTGTTGAAATGCAATATTTATTTAACTAACATCTGATAGAAAAGAACAAAAAAATAGTTACCATAAACATTTGAATACTTCCAAACACATCGAATTGTGTTTTGACATCTGACCTAAATACATTATAGTATAGGCCAGTGGTCGTCGGCGGATACCAAAGGTTCATTAGTGTAAATTATATGTGATTCGATTGCCAAATTGCAGGTATAAAATATTCCGTGTAGGTTGTAGCTTGTCATTGGTTGAATTGTACCAATGGACAGAAAGTGGCCAATAAGAGCGTGGGAAAGTTGTGTCCCATGTGTGGAGATAGGGAACAAATATCACACGGTTGGATTACACTGAAACGTACGAATTTATGGGATATATAAAATATATTATGTAACGAGAGCCCTTTATATTACTTGTATAAACGTCCAATTGAATGTAATGTAATGAAAAAAAATAAAGCTTTGAAAATTACCGGCAGTGTCCAAAATAACATATTTTTAACTTTTTCTGGAACAACCAGAACATTAAATCAATGAATAGAGGTTTAGACTCAAACTCTCGGGAGGTTAGTCTACGGTTTTCCATGCTGAACAAAATCACTACACTTGTAACTAAAACTATACATAAATTTGAGTTGAAGCGATACAATACGAAACGCAATATGCTTGATAACGATGTTAGTATCTACATCGAAACGTCGCTCTGATATTAAACAGAAGTTGTCATCCATATGACAAGTCTTATGTTGAATGTTATAACCAACTTCTATATGCCCCTAA
>JARFOD010159177.1:0-12084 GCA_031763545.1 Mopalia muscosa | reverse complement strand
CTTAGTCATGACCATTTATTGGTGATGGGGTTGTCACCACTTTTTGGTGACACTTATCACCAATTTTCTGGCTGTGTTGACAACAATAGATTTTAACTTTATTTCAGCTATCGACGTCAATCGCTAAATTGCCATCTTTAGCCGTTCAAAGTATATTAGGTGTTAAAGTTACAAGGTTTATTCTCTTATCATTGACCTGCAAGTGTGTGTGTGTAATTTTGGTATAATTACAGAACTGTTTTGGTGTAAATCATTCTACTGAATGTACACGCCATCAATTTTAAATGACGATGATGATGATCAAATAATTAATTTAGGAATAAACATAACGAACGATTAGAACAGACAACATATGGGAGCTAATATTACAACAATGTGTGCAATACATTCGTGACACCTGGATACTGAATTCAAAAAAACTATCGAGAGCTGGCAGCTTTTAGCCGAAACTTTACAAAACTTTCAGTGTTATCTACTGTTACTTTCAGACATTCTGTCTCCAGTTATAGATAACAACATTCTTATCAGTAAAGTAAGTTGTTTTGTTCTTTTCTAATAGAATGATAGAAGAATTATATCAATAAGGCTCGTTTTAATCATTGTATCCATCGAGGTGATCCGTTCCTAATATAAAGAGAGAAAATCTGACTGAGGATTGTCCTCTACTGTATTGTTTTATTTTAATTTGCTTTAGTGTTGTACATCTCTCCGGAATAGGTTAAAAAATGTCAAATAAAATTGTCAAAAACTCAATTAAGAAATTACTTTTTCTGTTCAACACGACGACAAAGTGTTAAACAAAATTTGTATATCAAATGTGTATCGAACTTGTTTCTACATAATGTTCACGTAGACTAAACTGAACCATATATATATATATAAGATTTCTATGAAGTTTTGACTGGTCAGTTTGTGTGCGACAGTTTAAGTGATATCGTTATGTGGTCTGTGAAACAACTATAATCACATTAAGGTGGTGTAGGTTGTTATTTATTCGTAGTCCTCAAAAACAAACACTGGGATATGGACACGCCACATTTCGCTGTTTCATGTTGTTGTTTTTTGTCTATAAGTGGTGCTTATAATCGATAGGACTGTAACCAAATTAGCCGTATGTTTTGTTCTGACTGTGTGTCAAGTTGTTGACTGTCGATCAAGACACTATAAGTTCATCAAAGCAGACTTAAAAAGTTGTGAGTATTATTTGCAATTTAAAACTCATTTAAGTTTACGGCCATTTGAGAATAGACCACACCATGATGTTAGAATGTGTCTGTACGACAATGTTTTCTGCCAAAGCAAATATAGTAATATTGCCTTCTAATTAACTGCATTGTGTATCCTTGGACGGCATTGTATAACTTCGATAGATTCGAATCCGACACGTTGTGAACTTGTAACAATCATATGCACGTTTTGTACATCATACATTTCTCCCACGCGCTTCCAGTGGTGGCTTTAGTATTTTAAAACGGTTTGAAATGTTTTATCTGGCTGTATAAATGGACTGGACACAAAGTACTAGTAAAAATCTGTTATATGCAATAGCTTTAGTGTATGTGACTTGAAAGGGAACACCCATTACCTCAGTTTTCATTTATTTATTTTCAAAAATCTATTTATTGTAGTAAAATGAATGCCATGTGGTTAATATGGACAACGATTATTTTTTCGAAAAAGGAAAAATAAAATCTGTGTTCGCCAAGAAAATTTTCCAAAATCAGCAAAATTTGCCGCCCCAGTTTTCATCAATGCGCACTTTTGTCCAAAATTCAGTATTAATGCTCTCTTCAATAGTGTTGTATGTTCTCCGAGTAGTCGTATCAACCATATAAAACGCTAAAACTTCCAGAATCTCACTGATATCAAATTAATTACTTTTTAACGCATGTAGAATTCCCCCACATCTTTGTTCTATAAGGGTGACTGTTGTGACACTAAGATGTTTAGAGTACAATATCCTATTGTTAGACTTGTGGCTGCACAAATCAAGATCTAAATAATGGATCAGTCAAAATGACGGAATAAATTACTTTGGCAAAATATGTGTAAGCAGGGTTTGCATTTACAGGTGTCCTCACTCTCGTTCCGTTACCCACTTGGCAGTCAGGACTCAAATAAATATAATAATTACCAAATGAAATCTGTATCAAACGGCAAAAAGAAGGTATTGGCTTTAGTCCTTTTGCACCCGTCATGAAAGCGTAAAACGGATAAGGTCAGCCTTTCATTTATAGGCATATGTCAACAGCCAAAGGCAGAAAAAAACCAGACTTTGGCGCTATCTGCCACACTTTTTTGAAATATTTTTTAAACCTCAAATTTGAAGAAGTTATCTTCAGGTGAAAAGTTGACCTAGTAGTACTAAATGATACAACAAGGCAACACACGAAAGAAAGATCTAACAATCGAAGGAATCAATCAATTAATAAATCAATCAACAGCAAATCAATTAATCTATCAATCAATCTATAAATCCTTTATTTGTCTTTTTGTTATTTCGGCTGCTGGGGGACAAATAGAAGCGATTCGAAGTCAGAAAAATACAATTCGAGATATTAAAGACCCTCTTACTCCTTGTTTTCGGTGGAAGTGGGAGCCTGGAGGGTAGTTGGGGTTGAGGAAGTATAGAGGACGTTGGCCGAGCCCCTCCACTTTTGGACAATCGAACAATTTTGTGGGTGTTAACTGGTCCCTAGACGCCCTCTTCACTACCCCCTTCCCCTAACACGCACACATTACGCTTCTCGTCAACATGATATCTAATCCATATTGAATCGACACTGGACACGAGTTGTTCCTATATAATTGTTCAATGACCAGAGTCAGTTATCAATATGTTGGGAGATAACTGGATTTATGTCATTGTCTGGAAGTCTTTTCTGGAACATAGCTTTCAACCAGTTTGTCACACCTATTTGAAACTTTCACGATCTCTTTGACGTCTGCAAGAATGGGGAATATTTAACAGCTCGGTGAAAATATAGGAATAGCAAGATTTGCTCACTACCAGTTCTGTTTAATAACGTCATTATTTCGTAACTCTTACGAACATTTCAATATATTCGTGTCTTAATCGGAAACTATCATTGGTCAAGGATATTTGGTGTATTTGTATATATTTTGCAAAAAGGCTGTGGGCAAATCTTTGTTTCCGAAAATGAGGTAATGTTTCACATGTGAAGATTCACTTTCACGTTTTGACATATCGCTTGAACACCTCTGATAGTAACTAAATAGCAGCTGTGTAAAGAGCAATGCAAGTGTAGATTGATTTCCAAAATATATACAATTCAGGTTTATGACGTTCCTAGTATAAAAATAAAACTTCATCTTTCCTTTTTCCAATTCAACTACATTTTTTCAGAGTTTCTTACTTTTGTTTAAGTCGTCTTGAGGGTCAATAAATATCCTTATACATGCAGAACGAATCCTGATAATTTCAGTGGTGTGGCCTCCTCACAGCTAACCATGGCTAGTACTTACAAAGTCTTTTCGCTACCAGACAAAGTTACCAGTAGCTTCAGAAAATTTATTTGGAACTTTGTAATGTTTATAGTTAATATCCGTGTTATTTATTGAATTGACAAATCCGTTACAATATAATGGCGCGGGTATGGTGGAAGAGTTTTGCTGAGCTCAAGATAATTTAATATTAATTTACTCTGTTTGGATTAAATGTTTTTCTTTGACTTGTTTAGCTTCAAAGGTCATCATTTTTTGTTATGGTTACCACGTGGCAAAATATTGCGCCATTCAACATCACATTAAATATATAAACTCTTTCAAACCAAGCATAGGAAATATAAAAGATATATTTTATTTCAGTTTACATGCCTCAGTGTTACAATTACAACAGTTCGTGTAGGGCTACATTGTGACGAAGTCAAAGTGAATAAGACAAAAACGTCAAGCCCCTAGATTTGCTCATTTGATTATATAATCTGCCTTGTTATTGTCTTTGTTGAGTGTTATGGTAAGATTATGCTATTCCCAAAGTTAACATTAGACTGAGCCTATTTAACGTTTCCCCCACACAACTTAACGGAGTAGCAGTAGTATGTCGTATCGTTTCGGTTTTATAAACGTGTACACACTTTTTTGTTAAATTACAGTCTGTTTGAAAGTTTGAGCTCATGAATATGATTAAAAGATTCAACATATTAGGTCTGTTCTAGTGGCTCTGTCAGCTAATGGATTGTCTCTTTTACTTAATTCATCACTGGCTTCTACACAAACGTTTGGCGACATTACTTGCCAAGGCAGTATAGGTGGAATAACCTAACTTTGTAAATTATCGTTCACTTGCATTTCCTGCAGTAAATTACCTCACACTAATTGACTGATAGGACTGCCCAGTATAGAGACTCAAAATATGATAGCGTTATTGAATATCATTCAAAGAGGCAACATAGTGACACTGGGCATTGTAATACATGTCCATCATATAAGAAAATAACTTTCGAGCACTATCAGCTAATCCACAACGGCGTCTTGTGGAGATCACTGAGTAACGTACAGACAAAAGGTTCAGTTTAGTTGCCTGATGCTTTATCATAATGTGAAGTTTATTTTAGCAATATGATGACAAAGGCACATTTCTATCGACAGAAACCAATCAACATTTAAGTGAGCAATGATATTTCTATCTGAATACCAGCAGCCTCAATGTTTTACAGGACGTTCGAATCTGAGGACGAAATGTTCATAAAACACATCGAAATTATTCTAAAATATGTTTAAATGAAAATATTTAAATGTGATGACCAAGATGTTTCACTAAGAAAAAAACATGCTTTAGTTCTAAAATTTCATATCGTTCGGAGAGGATACAGATGAATAAACCAGCATTAATTAACCGTCAAAACATGCTTTAGTCATGAAATTTCCCAGCGTTCGTAGAATATACAAATCAATAAACCAGCATTACTTAAGAGAAAAAAACATGCTTTATTAATGAAATTTCCTAGCGTTCGGAGAAGATACAAATGAATAACCAGCTTTAATTAATTAATAAGAAAAAAAAAAAAACTGTACTAAAGAAATGTCCTGGCGTTCGTAAAGATACAAACGAATAAATCAGCATCGATTATCGATAACTGATTTTACATGATAGATAAAAACTAGACATCACTTATTTCGTTAAATACTTCAAAAGTCAAAGATAATTTTGATGCAGCTATATATTAAAATTGTCTGTTTGAATCTGATTGAAGAAGAACATTGAAGAAGTCACTTGTCCGCCATAGTGAACGCGAAACGTCAATCGGCGAATTCTCGCCAGACTATTTCTTTCTCTTTATGTATGAAATAATTAAACAGTAATATAAAATTCCCTTTAATTATTCAAAACGGAGCAAATCAATTTTGTTTTGAATTTAATAACTAAGGATTTGTGACTTTAAATATACGCCAACGACAATAATTTACATGCATTGTTTTTAATTTGTTTTCCCCTTTAATTAGGGTCCTCCAAATTGACACACGACCGTAAATATAATTACCCCTAATAACAGGCATCTGTATCTGACAAGTTATAGGCCAATGTTCACTTCAGATGTTTTTTTATTGCCCAACGGACGATGATGGCGTCCCTTGTGAGTTAAATTGTTCTATATACACAATTAATCGCGTAAGACATCGAATAATGGAAGTAACGAATTAACAATAAAAACATTACATTGGATTCAGTATATAGTAGATTTATTAAACAGCAACTGATTTAAACCTTCTTAACAACACAACGCTTATATTGCGAATTCAAAAGACAGGAACATTTTCTTTTTCTTCAATACACTAATTAAAAAAAATTGATTTGGGTATGATGGAATAAAACAAATATAGTGTTTGTTTACAGGATCCAAAGTAATATATTTCTGATATATTGTTGGGAAGTTGAAAAAAACATGATAGATATATACATAATTTAAATATTAAAAAACGGTTACACTGAAAAAGAGATTTACATTACCAAATGGATGAATCTCGAGAGAAGGTAATGACTATTAATATGGTATATATACAGTATAAATATATAGCTAATAAGAGAATCGATATGGATTAGGAATAAATCAGTTTAAAAATTTGTATTTAAGAGATATATATAATAACCAATGATTATTTTCAATATAGATCATGTGCGTTATAACATGTCTACATACATACATATTTTAAAATTTTGGCGACTCCATTCAGTAGAATGATTTGCACCATAACTAAGCGGGTTTGTCTCACCTTGATTGGTGATTTAATATGACGTGTAGTAAAAATATAATATGACTCAAAATATTACTAGAAAACGTATGTGAAAATGGCTTTCAGGTTAAATTGTGACATAGAAGTGTTCAAAGTCTTGTTTAATATTTAATTAATTTGAGCTCAGAAAACCTCTTAAGCAGTACCATACATAACTGTGTATTATACTAATTTAAAGGAGAGTTAAACGTTCATCTGCGGCACTCTTTACAGAATGTGAAAGTATATAACATTTGGTCATTTTAGCGATTCCGTGGCATCCTCTACAGAAAAACTTTGCGACTTGACCGAGCCACTAAATGGACTCCATCTACTGAGCGGTCACGGTTCAATATACACATCGTTGGGTGGCTCTATCTTCGGAAGAGCATTGTAGCTCGGCAGTAGCACTGCCAGCCCTCTGTTTACTGGAAAGTCTTCATGTCATTATTTATAGAGCGTCATTAATGAAACAGCCGCGGAATTTAACCATGGAGGCTAACAAGTAGGAAATAATTTTAAAATGTCCCTCGATGACCGTGAAATACTGTTAATTATTTTCCCACAAAGACTAGTTCTTTATAGAAACAGACATCTTTACTTGTTTGTTTTTTCCTACTAGACTACTAATTTGAAAGTTGTTTTGTCTTTGCCTTCAACCAATTCACCCAGATTCATCTGGACAAAAATCAAGTACACTGGCATCTTCCCTCTGTACATATTTAAGAGTGAACGATAAAGAAGACGGTAAGAACCATGAGGATGGCTTTCCTATAATTCACGCAGATTTAAAACGACTAGTGTACTGAACGAAATTAAATACACATTCGCTATCTTGAAACCAGACACAAGTAAAGGCATTAAGCAGATGAAATGGATTGATTATACCATATCACTTATTGACTTAATTCTGGATCCTACAAAATACGAAATGTTGGAAAATTAACAACAGCCCAATTTCGAGCCAGTTATATACAATTAAAAATATACATACACTTCACAAAATAAATGAGATAAATAACGTAAATGAAAAATCAGTCGCTACAATTTGCGTTAAAATGCGGTTCTCTCTCAGTGAGTTTTTTCTGTCCCAGAAATCTGACAATGTGAAATCATATCTCCCCAGCCCCAGTTTTTCTATATACATCTACAACAACTTACAGTGTTTCAGGTACCCTTTAAACCATTTGTTAGATGCCGGTATTCTTTGCATTTTGTGTGCCTTGACAAGGTCTATGAGATAAACATGGCTTAGATGAACAGAGCAGAAAGATATGAATACACGCGAGTGCCATTCTAAAAGACTGGAGATTGTAAGCCAATTGTTACAAATGCATTATTTAAGCAATTTTGGAATAAGCTATCTTGCTGCTCTATTCGGAAATCATTATATGAAATATGCCAAATTTGTTTAAAGTCATGCCTTTAGATTGTTAATGAATTCTACATATAGCTGCAGAAGCAGTTATGTGTTTGACCGAGGCATCATAATGTCATTTGATCAATTTGTAACGAAATATTCACTACTCTATAAGGTCTCCAAACGAATACAGTAACAATGATAAGCAGATGTGTATATAAACACACACTCGTCTCTGTCAAATAGAGAGACTGTCTTAACATGGTATAGACTTTGTTATTGTACTAATTACTCGAAATACTTGCTGTATTAACAGATTATGTGTATAGACACGGGAATAAAACGGTTATGTTAAAGTAGCGAGATGGCCTACCGAAAATACGTAAGGACAACCAAAACTTTATCGAATGAAGTTATATTTGTAATGCGTGAATGCAACACAACAATATTTATCCGCTTAATCCGTAATCCCAATACCATGGGGGCCAAACAGTCCTAACAGAGTCTCTGGTATCTCGTAATCTCTCTATATCGACATCAAAAGGTATCTTTGCTTTTACTTTTCCGTCTGTTGTAATATCAGAAGCTGATATATCAAACAAGACAACTGATGATTTTATTGATTATGTGTGCTAAAAAAAAAACACGCGTCGTCAGATTCGTCTTCTATCTATAGAGTATCTGATAAAGGTTTCGTAAATTAATTCAAAGCAACCGTTTTACAGTTAATTAAAACATTATTTGATACATATCTAAATTAAAAGTATTTTTTACCCTGGTAAAATTATTTTCCACATATGTGAAATATTTTGGTTTTGGTGTTTTACTTTACTTATTTAAACAATAATTTCACACATGTTGAAAGGAATTCTACATATGTAAAATATTTTTTTTATTCTACATATGTGAAATTGCTTTTCACATCAGTGAAAATCTTTTCAACATAGGTTAAAATTAATTTCACACATGTGGAAAATATTATACATCATTAAAATAGAAGCAAAAATAATTTGACATTTGTATAATAAAGGTAGAAGTGAAAAACGGCTTGCCATATGTGTGGTAACATGACAACCATAACTATCAAACGTCATAAAAGACACAATGATACTTGATGCAAAACAACTCAGATAACATCATTGCAATCCAAAATTAGTTAGTTTATAATTAATTATTGAGATGGGCAAAACCCGTGAAAATTTAATATCACTGTACAATCATCATTCCGAGTAAAGTTCTCGAATTATATCGGAGCTTTCATATTGATGCATATAGTACTGAATCAGTTGTATGTTTGTGAGGGGAGTGGTCTCAAATCCAGTAATACCAAAGACACCGAAGTGTATTCGAACGAGCTTTAGAGAGTCTTTAGTATCTTGAAAATTATCCTCATCGATATCTTCCGATGTCTGTGGTTTTATTTTTTCTACTTTAATTTTTTTAGAAGCTGAAATAAGAAAAACAAGTAAAACTTTGATTGATTGCGAGATTCATGCATGTATGAAAGGAAAACAAATAAAACCGAAAACATTCATTCATTCATTCATTCACACACACATCCATTCATGCACACGCTCATTCCCTGTTATCAAGTATTAAAAGCGATACTAATGCCAGGTTGTATAAAACAGATTTTAATTTTCGTCCCGTTTGGAATTAGCTATGAATTACCTTTTTGAATAATGAAATTTAAACAAATGTTCTTAGAAGCTAAAATAACAAAAAGGTAATCTTTGATTGATTGCATGATCGTTTGAATGATTCATGCATGCATGATTAATTCATTTAAGCCAACATTCACAAAGAACAAGTACAACTTTGATTGATTGCGAGATTGTTTTACTGATTCATGCATGCATGTAAGCGGAACAAATAAAACCAAAGACATTGATTCATTTGTTCATTCATTCATTCATTTATTCATGCACACATTCATCCACACACCCACACACGCACATATTCACACACACACACACACACACGCGCATCCACGCACATATTCATTCAAGAGCACATCGCACATATTCATTTATTCACACACACACGATATCTCCTGATGTCTTTGGTTTTATTTGCTCTGCTTTCATTTTATTAGAAGCTGAAAAAACAAAAAAAATAAAGGAAATGTTGATTTATTGCGAGTTTGTGTGACTGATTCGTGCATGTATGAAAGCGGAACACATAAAACCAAAGACGTTCATTCATTCGTTCATTCATTCATTCATTCATTCATTCATTCATTCATTCATTCATTCATTCATTCATTCATTCGTTCATTCATTCATGCACACTTTCATTCACCCTCACATTCATTCAAGCACACACGCATTCATGCACAAATTTATTCAGGAACATATCGCACACATTCATCCACGCACACATTTATTCACGCACACACGATATCTTCTGATGTCTTTGGTTTTATTTGTTCCGTTTTCATAATTTTAGAACCTGAAATAACAAAAAAAGTAAAGCTATGATTGATTGCCAGATTGTTTGGCTGATTCATACATGCATAAAAGCAGAACAAATAAAACCAAATACATTTATTCATTCATTTATTCATCCATTCATTCATTCATTTGTTCATTCATTCATTCGTGCATTAATTCCTTCACGCTCACATTCATTCACGCCCAAAGTCATTGACTAACACCCTCATTCACTGTTATCTTCGAATTCGTCTTTTATCGAATTTATAGATCAACTGATAGAGCGGAATTAATACCAAGCAACCGTTTGGAAGTTAACTAGAAGGCCACATAACAACTTATTCTTTGACAGAAACATTTGTCTCGCAGATTCCTTCAAACATCAATGTAGGGTCTTTTCTCAAAACGTCATAAACTATAAAGGGTTTTCACATAACACTCACATCTTTGTATGGCCGCTTTATCCTGGTAGTCCCTCGGTAGACAGTCAACAACACAACACCCAACCAGTAGAACACAAAATACGAAGATGACTAAAGTCTTCATTGCGGCTTTTGTCGATAGGTAGTTATACAGTGTGCTCGTCCGAAAACAGCTTCTGGTTTGGACGAAGATTGCATAATGGTATGTAACGTATAAATCAAAATGCTTAAAATAATGTTGATTCAAACGTTGATCCAATAATGTAAACAATCGACTTTAAACAAGCCTTTTGGTACATTACTTACTACAAATTATGAATCAACCAAGTTTTCGCAAATACAAGTCAAATATACGTCCCATAGGACAATTATCGAAGCTATGCCAGGTCATCCCGCATTAGTTTCCCCATGGCCAATAAATAAAAGGCATGCAAGACACAATGGCCCATGTGTATATAAGAGTAAATGTCTCGACATAGGAAGCAGACTCGATTATATGTTAGAATCAATATATAGACAGTGCGAACTCTGTCTGTATATGAACTCATGCCAAATTAATGCAATAATAGTCGTTTGGCAGACCAATTAACGATAGCACTAAAACTGTCGCCACAGCTTATCTCAAACCTGCAGACAAATATATGTATCGTTTGAGTGGAATAAAGTTTTGAAATAGGAAAATCAACTTACCTCCAATGCAATAAATGAGACGTAGTGAATCTGCATGTAGCTTAACTCGCTTTATATTAGAAACAGACTACAACTTTAGATTAAAATAATACATTTATCCGGACTGATGGGATCTTATTCCTTATATTACGAACAGAAAAAAAAAAAACTATCGATAGAATCACTTTTCTGTCTTGAGGTATCAGTATCCAGATATCCTGGTTATATGGTTTTCATTATTGTCAGTCTGGCGTCTGTATAAAGTATGTTCTAATCTAAACGATTTCGCACAATATATTCAATTTATTATTACATAATAATTGCATTTATGTCTGGAAAAACAAGCAACAGCTGTTGGGTTTTAAATAGCTAGAGGTTTCTTTTTTTACAGCTATAATCTCATTTGTGTGTGTGTCCAACTTTAATACCTTACTGCTTCTTTGAACTATATATTTTAAATATTAGATTGAACATTTATTATGAGTACAAAGGGCGCTAGTACGGTAATGGTAACGATAATGGTCCTCCTGAATAGTTTGCTGACTTCCAAGTTTTTCGGGAAGTCTTGTTAGGCCCAAAGGTCTTCCGACTTCCAGCTTCAAATAAAATCAAGCATGGTATTGCCTGTTAATTTTGGCTGTACTAATTTCACCACACTCATGAAAAAAATCGAGCAATCAATCAATCTACCGTTATTTTACCATTCATCAAACAACAATGTAAGTTTCCACTCCACAAAATAGGAAAACACTAAAGAAACATATTGTAACACATGTTACATATATGTTAAAATATAAACCACGTTCTGACAACCATTCTTCTGCCACAGGCTATACTCAAAGGATTTGTATATATTCGATTTTTACAGAAGAAGTGAAGAATATAAAACTGTTTATGCCCAATACGACCTTAAAAAATGTTAAATCTTAATGCAGAAATTGCTGTTGCTCCCTGATTGCAGTGTCAT
>JARFOD010159155.1:0-12085 GCA_031763545.1 Mopalia muscosa | reverse complement strand
AGTTTCATAATACTTATAATTGTATGCTCATTGTGTTTCCATGAATTGTATGTTAACATGAGGTCATCAATAAACAAAATTTATTAAGCCAAAAAAAAAGAGAAGTTTTTTCCCTTTTTATCAAAACGTGTAAAAATGAGATAGGCAATTATGTTAGCAGTGTGACGATATTGTGATACACCAGTATGCATTTTTGTGTGGATTTCCACAATACATGCAGAAAACAGACTGCAGTTCCTGTCCGCTTAGCTTGATTGTTTGTTTGTTTGTTTCTTTGGGACATAACGCTATTGAACTCATATGACAGCCTGCCAGCCCACTGGACGCAGGAAACCACCATCGACGCCACTGGCAACAAACAAAGACAAGGCAGGACGAATACAGCACGTAATAGAAAGACAGCAGAAACAGTTCAGCTTCACGTGTGTCCTTACATGTAGTGCTGAGAGCACCAGGGCAACCCGAAGATGCCTCCCAGCACTCCGCATCTACACCTAGTA
Source organism: Mopalia muscosa (assembly GCA_031763545.1). NCBI lineage: Eukaryota > Metazoa > Mollusca > Polyplacophora > Chitonida > Mopaliidae > Mopalia > Mopalia muscosa. Next base: position 11,585 of record JARFOD010159155.1, on the reverse strand, counting down.
AGGTATTGTAAATCCAGAAATGCTAACATGAAGTTAATATAATGTTTACATTAAAAAAACTAATATGCGCGTAATAAAAACAATAATTACAAATTATTGTATTCTATATAATAATATCGTATATATTTATTTTTGAAAGTAAAAATAGTCATTAAAGTGAAATAATAATATTTTCAAAATAATAATGTTATATTTGATTATAAATATATCATTCTATTGTATATAATAATATGGTATATATTTTTTGATTTTAACAATACATGTAGAATAGATTTGTGACAGAGGTTAAACTGACCAGAGTTTCGTATACTTGAGGCTTGGAATAAATAAAAATTTCTACCCGAGTTTCAGAATTTTGATATCTCTGGGTCACTCATTAGAGATTCTATATATATATATATAGATATATATATATATCTATATATATTGTAGTTACAACTCATGGGGCTTCCCATGAATATGAACATTTATAGAGTCAACCAATCAAAACTCTTCAAATAAAAGAAATTCCTTGAAATCGTTATAATTTCGAATTCTCACAGTGCGATTTGTAATAAAGATTTTCTTTTATCTGAAGAGTTTTGATTGGTTGACTCTATTTTCGACCAATCAGAAAGCCGCAAATAACGGGAATTCCCATCAGTTGTAACTACTTATCGTGCAACACATGTAGACACTAACTGTGGTGAAGTATTGGTTAAGTACTGTATTGGTTCGACCAACACTGGTAACAACAAGTAATAGAATACCCATTATAAAGGAATGACATATATTGAATGGTAACACTTGCCCTGGATATTCAAAGATCATGAGCGCTGTTACACAAAGCGATCTTAGTTTAAGTTGAACATAACTGCCATGGCAACATTATGTCTTCAGTGTTGGTCGTCATGATAACTACCGTTTGTGCAAGAACGCTTTGTGAAACGGGTTCATGGCTTTTACACAGAAATAATAAATAAAATCATCTGTAGAGAATACCTGACATCTCTTAACTAAGCCACGCCCCCTTTATCCTGTATCAACGGAATTGTGTTTTTTGGGATCAGTTTAAGATGCTTCTTTAGACGTAAATGGGAACATTTATCCCAAAAAGCGGCTTTCGGGTTATGACGTCACGAGAACATAGTGACGTCCCTTTGTGAAATAATGTTATCGTTGTAGGACCAGGGAAAGATATTCCATGATTTTGAACATAGACAATATCGACAATTTCCAAATTAACATATAAATGTCAACAAAACTTTATGGATTTCGTTGTCCGATCGCTTGGACTAATATGTTTTGTAAAAATAACTGAAAGTTGACAACTTGGCAATAAGCAGATTGCCATGAAATGGAAACGTCATCTGACAAAGGAATGTCACTCTGTCTTTGTTATGTCATAACTAGAAACCCACACAGTTTCGTTTAATCATGACTATTTATATAGGTATATATAGGTAACATGCTCAACCCTTTCACTGCTGATGTACGCCAATTGGCACCATAAACAAACTTCCATTATGTGCTAATGTACGCCGATCGGCGACTGATGTATAAAACATTTATTCTCTATTTTCAATAATTCATGCTGTATTTTAACCCTAAAGTTTCTCACCCCAATGACCAATAATGAGTGTTTAAGCCCAGCAATAGATATATGCATATTGTACAGTCCAGCAGCGAAAGGGTTAAATTCTCCATCTACCATCAAGTCTGCTAAACATTTAATGTACTGGTAACCTTCAACAAGAATTCCATACGTCTCCTTAATCAAATAAGTGCCTAAGTCAGCTTTTGACCAAGAAGTTCACATTTTTTTTCAGAATTATTTCCACACTATGAGAGACCTCTTTTGTGAAAGTGTTTAATGCAAACACTGACCTTTAATATGGTGTCAATCAATACGATACTAGTCAAGCATGTGACATAGGCAGATTGACAATCTATCTCAAAAGTGGTAAATAGGACTAGACACTTATCCTATTATGGTGACGATACATTGTTTAATGGCAACACACATAAGCCATAAGTATATTCAGATGGGTGTATGTTACGGTTTAACACAGGCCTACCTGTCATAGAGTGGTCTCCCGTTGGCCACTAAACGTTTCAAAATGGCATTATGACATCGGCAATGTTTTCCATATTGAAACGTAAGCTACTTATTTCAGTTACGTCAATGCTGATGCGTGAGGCAAACATTTAAACTGTAAAAAGCAAAGATATTTAAACTTTTTTCTTGATTTCTTCAAAAAACATCGACTAACTCATGCCAATATTTCTGTGTTTTATACATCATCATTGAGCAAGTAATATTTTATACATTTAAGTGCAATATGGACGAAGCTCCAAACAACAACGTAGAAATCTTGAAAACATCTCCAAACTAAGTAAAGGAGAAAATGTTCGAGTTGTACTTTAATACATGTCAGCTTAAAGGCAAAGTTTGAAAGCCATGTCAGTACAAAGAATCGTCACGTTGAAACATTTTTGTGGCACTCACCACGTCGTCAGAGGAAACTATTATTGGTGAAAGGCTAGAAGCAGCATTTGTAGGTCTAATACCTTGGTCCACGAATTTACTGGCTCTGAGTTGCGCCCTTTGATCATCTGGTGGTGGGAGTCCTACGGGATTTCCGCCATCGTGTTCCTGTTGCTGACGACCACGGGGCAACTTCTTCCAACGACCAAGGGTTTCATTGTTTTGCAAAGGAGAGTCCTTCTCTTCTTCACTTTTTTGATTCTGATTCTGTGCCTTCACTTTTTTGTATGCACCCATCCACATTAACTTTGGTCTGGAGTATTTGGACTCATCTGGTTTAAGCGGTTTCATGATGTCAATAATTTGCTGGAGTCGTTCTCTGACCTCAGATTTCTCTCTCAGGACCTTAACGGCGTTTTGTAGTCGAGTGGGACCACGAAATGGAGTGTTCAAGTCATTATTTTGCATCACTTTTTGGATATTCGACAAAAATCTAGCTCTCAATGTTCCAGGAGCTGCGGGCTGTTTTCTGTGGCGTTTGGCCAGTTTTCTAACAAGCTTCCCGCCTTTATTGGTACCAACACTATCAGTCATTTGAGATAACGTTTCATCTTCATCCCCTTCATCAAATTTCTGTAACTGCCGAGCAATGTCAAGCTTTCTTTTGCTGTCATCTAATTTTCTAGACTTTCGTCCAAGCTTGGTAGAGGCATTAATGTGTAAAAATGTGGATAATCGATGTAGAATCATACCAAAGAGCTGTATAGTAAGCAGAATTCCAAACACACCCATGAAGACTAAACTTAGCGGTTCAATGCGCAAGGGTTGCCAGAGTAAGCGTAGAGGGTCGTTGAGATAGCACTTGACAATAATAACCAACTCACCCTGTGTTGACGTGACGTATGACAGAGCCACGAGGATTACGGTGTATATTGCATTGAGAAGAAAGTAGAACAGACACACCTTATTGCGGAGCTCCAAAAGTTCCTCCGAGACGCGCTTCTTTTCGTCCGCATCGTTAGGCAACGGGGCTAAATATTTCTCCTGAAGCTGCCTCCAAAATGTAATCTCGCTATTTTCTAGTTGTTTGATAGGGCCAGCGCCTAGACTGCTGTCATGTATCCAGTAAGGGTCAATCAGCTCATCCCGCCACGGCTCACGATTATCTTCAAACAATGGATTTTCTGTCAAGTAAAATATGTTTTAGATTAAATACTACTCGTGTACAGACATTCAGTTAATTGTTGCTCGAAAACAACTTGAGGCTATTGTCAGAACCCAAAGTTTAAAAAGTACAAGTGTCTCTTAAATAGCGTTTTGTACACTTTTTCTGACAACAAAAGCCGTTCTGGTGCCAGTAGTTCAAAGCACGATTAAATTTCATGGTAGATTACAAAACGTCACTCCATGTTGAAGGCCTATCTCTAATCCTAGATTGGAGTTAAATCGGCTATAATTAAGAACAATGTTTAAAAAATAATTCTCAGATCGATTTCAGGTCGGTACGATCGTGGCAAATTCTAAAATACGTCTGACTGGAAAAGTTATAGTTATAGTTATAGTATAGATGCCATAATCAGGATATAATACAAATACATCATTCAGTTTTATATTGCCCATAAGTTCCAAGAGCCACACATGAAATACATTGGAACGGTTTCCTTAAAGGAAGAAGTGGTAATCCAGAAAGTTGTTCCTACTTTATTATTTGAATTTCTGTATGTCTCTCTGTTATTTTCCCGAATCGCATTTATCATAATAATAACAAGAAGAATTTTATAAACTTTTTCTTAAATTCCAGAGGAAACCGACAAGGTAGGTAGAGGGATTAGCTGTGGTATCGTCGTTGGTATAACTTGACGTGAAAGGTCTTACTTACACGGAACTCGCCGCCCAGGTTATACCACGGGGGTGTGGGGGTGTGATACCCCATGTTTGTGAAGGGGGTTACTCACTGTCATATTTACAGGGCTGAGAGGGCACCCAATCCGCACGTTATTATCACTTTTATTACAAATTATTACTAGTTTCAAACAAGGGCAAAGCACAGGCCGTAGGTGTCTGAGAGGTACATATTAACTCGAGCGTTGCTTAGTTTAACAAGATAAGTGTACAGTACTTCCAAATGGGTTACAACATAGTTCAGTCGATCATATCACCTTTTCGGACAGCTATAGCGAGCGGATGACTATTTACGTTATCAAATAAAAATAAAAATATATGTCTTACGTTTGTTTCCTGTTCCTTCAAATCCGTCTGAAACGTCCGAGAATTTAACGTTCCCTGTCGTTATATCACTGTCACAGTCACTATTTCCATGTCCCAAACCAATCAGGCGGTTTTCAATCATCTCCAATCGGTCGTTGATGGCTTCTAGAGCGGTCTTATTCTTATTCGACGCATGCGGACAGCAGAGGCATTTGCATAAGTTACCAAACGACCAGGCATAATCACTTTCGGAGGACGGGGAATTGGCAATCTTTGATAAGATATTATCAAGGAGTCCCGAGGCATTCTTTTTTTCCCCACTTGTTGCAGCGCCCTCTGTTTTTGGAGCTTGCTTTACCTCCCTTGTTCCCCAAGAAACAACGTGTAGGTTACACAGTGAATATATCATCAACAGCATGGACATCGTAGGAATTGCCAAAAAATACAAAAGACCAAACACAAAGCAGAAAATTTCTTGAGGATGCAATAAAGCTGACAGTAGGTATGTGCACACGACGAAAATAAAGAAATAAGTTGTGATGGAACAGAGGCCATCAGCAGCGATTTGTATGATCAGTCCCACTATCACCAGCATCATAACCAGCGAATACAGTACAGCCAAAATTCCCGCATAAAGTAACTACAACAGAAAATCCAAATAGTCATAATGAAACATTATATTGATATATATTTTAAAATTTAATCACACTGGCATATTTTGTTTGTTTGTTTGATTTGAATTTAACAACATACTCAATGATATTTCACTTATATTCCAACGTGTGTGCTAGCTCAATGCGTAAAAGAAACCTCCCACAACACCACTGGCAACAAACAAAGACAACACGGGACAAATACATTACATTAACAAGACGAAATACAGACACCACAAACAGATCGGTTTCCAGTTCCCCTTTAGATCTGAGAGCACCAGGGCAACATGAAGCTCACTCAAATCATCCACCACATTGGCATAAAAATGTTGATTAGTAAGTAGAACAAAAAAATTATCTCATGTTCTAGATCATATATATTTATATATATAATACATTCAGGATGGCTGGCCAGTATCAATGCCGTAATGTTATGAAGTTTTTATCGATTGACCCCGATGTCATGACGCCTAGCCAATCCTAGGGGTGAACGGAAGCACCATCGATATCACTGACAACACCCATGTATAATGTCAAAATAGGACGATGTTGCCACAAGCCTAATAAGAATAAACTCTCACCGTCCTCCTAATCAAAGTCGTCAAAACCGTTTGTAAATTATAGCAGAAACGTATAGGACAGGTAGTCAGGAGTAAAAGATGCAGCCGTTATTTAAGATTCTAAATATAATGTTATATTAGGATTTACTTTGAGATTGTTTACAACTAAAGGCGAAAAGTTGTATTTGTAAAGTCTCTAAGCGTGTGTTGGTGTTAAGTCTATGTTGGAGAAACAAGGGAAAATAGTCACTATATCCACTGCAGCTTTTATGATGAAAGTAGCTAAACCGTATAAGGTATTTCCGTATCCTTTCACGGCTTCCTCTGTTCAAAGTATTAGAGTAGTTAATAATTTTAAAATTATTCGAATGAAACGTATGCTTCCATTTTAAAAAGGAATATCGTTTGGTGTCAGGCAAAAGTTTTTCAAAAATTTGAAAATTGTGTGTTACAAATTTCAAAGACATAGTGCAAAAACATTTGGAGAAATAAACGATATAAATCAGAATGCAATTGATTTTTTGGCTTTTAGTAATTATCTTATGGTCATAGTCAGTAGGTATTGAGCTCAGCTAGTTTTAAGGGTTAATAAAAATTAAATTAGAAATGCGTCCACAGACACGGGTTAAGCTAACAAAACTAACCACTTCATACATAGGTCTTTCTGATCAACGTAATTAATAAGCTGATAATGTTGAACTCTACGAACATAATATTATGATGGACCGTCACATTAGTAGGCCTTATGCCAGTGGATGCTGGAAATCCTTGCTATATATATTCAGTCGTCCAACGAAGTAATAACAGGGACATTTCATTGCGTACTTCATTTTCAATGTGATGTTATAACTTGGAAGAAACGAAAATCTTAAAATGCAAAACACGCTTTGTTGGGCACGAGTTGTAAGGTACTACAGCTTTGACCTTTAATTATGACCGTCACGTTCTATCAGGGGTCCCGAGTATTCTACACGACCATTCTAAAATACCATTTGATTCTACTTCATACGTTGAGACTCTGACTCTAAGATACATCCGGGTCCCTTGTTATTTTTCTATCTAACTGTAATAACGTAACTGTCTCGAAGCCATGAATGTCCTTATCTAAACGCCTCTTGACACCTAAGAAATATAGTAGGCGATTGGAGGCAGAAGCTTCCCCATAAATGCATGGTGGTCTCAGGGACAACGTGTAGCTGATCGGCTGTGACGTTTGTATTTTGAGTCTCGTTATTGTTCTCTCTTACTTTTCTTTCTTATCCATCACGTCTTCGGCTCTCAAGAAGTCATATGATAGAAAACCTTAAACACGGTGTTAAACCCCATTCAGACTAACAAATAAACACACGGTAAATAGAAATAACCCAACATGGGTTAAGGCACATTTCGTACTTTACCTGTATCTCATTTCTCACGAGGAAGCACAGGATGAATAATATGAGAACTGGGATGAAGTTTAACACCAGAGAGACTGTCAAGGTTACAGATGGAAAGGCTATGTTGATAGCTCCTGCTATGAGGAGGAAGACGGTCCCCGGTGTCACGATAGAGGAAGCCATCATAAAACCCTGGTACATAATGTACAGACAAGAAATGTTTTGATTCTTTTTAACGACATTTTTCCAATCCAGGAGAAGATCTAAAACATTTGCCATTGTCGAAGGCGTCCATCGCCTTCTCTGTGTAAAATATTCGTTGAAACCTTCCGGGGCGTAGGTGTAGGCATCTGAGGCGGCACAGTACTCGACACGGTAGCCTTGCTGAAGAAGAAGAGTACACAGCCATCGGTCTTCGCCTGGAATAAAGCAAAATTGTGTTCATATCGAGATTTTCAATAAGCGATGTATATCGAAAAAGTGTGCACTCTATCTGTACATTACCTAATATTAAGATTCGCAAGAGTTAATCGCACTCGTAAGATCTCATTTAGAGGGTATATGGTGAGAACTATTGCTTTCCCAGCAATATTAATTTTGACGTTAGTTTGAATATAGCACATGTTATCTATTCTAAATACACGAACCTAAGTTATCTAATGCTGTGGTTATTGTAATATAGCGGATACACTGAATGTATCACAGGCTACCTGACACATACATGGACATAGAAAGATGTAAAAAGTTGGTCAGTGGTTGGCAGTGGGCCATTCGAGGGGACCAGTCAGTGTTTCAAAGTGAAACATATAGAGCCAGTGATCAAGGTTACTTACTATCAACCACGCAAGCCCTTTGGATATATGTTAGTACTTTCATATTAGTAATAATAATAAAGATTTTATTACAGACCGAAGTCTATATATACAGTGATGATTAAAGCATCCTAAAAAAAAAAGGCGGCAGAAAATAAAAATAGAAGTATAGTCCATCTACAATAACTCGCGTTATTTGGCACCTCAGCATTGTGCCGAGGGATACTCGGCGACAACCAACCCTGTATAATCGCCTCACCTTGGTCATATTGAACAAAATGGCGTGCCTCCGTAGCTGTCGTTGTGTACTTCCTCATGACATTATCGTCCATTAATGAAGAACCGCGAAACAAACTGAAGCATCCGGGGCTACACAGAACACAACCAAACATGTGCTCCGTGGCTTTCTGAAGCCAATGACTGACAGCGTATTCAAATTTCTGATACCATACCATTGGACCTACAGGACAAAATAAACCAGTTCACTCCGGATTTACAAATTCGGTTTTTACAAAAGCTCACTTTCTTAAGATCATAGTTTCAGAATAAGATACTTTTAGGGAACAGTTGTCGTTTACCGTTATACATACAATATCAGATTCCTACTTTCCTGTACTTTGTGTGGTAAGTTAAATAGAATTTCTTTATCTGATTGCGATCCGTCGTTACATGTATATATGCTACGGAAGGTTGTTTCAATGATTTACCTGCCCCTATGGGATGAATTCTTCCACAGGCGGCGCCAACTCGGTGGTCTTTCTTCATCCGGTCAACCAAAAGCTGAATTGCCGAGGGATTGAAGTCTACGTCGCCGTCCAGAGCCAAAAGGAATGTGTTGTCCGCTCGAGTTTCTTTCTGTTTAGTGCTGATCGTCTTTAAGTCCATTAGTTTATGCCCCAAGAAGTAATACATGTACATTACCTGGAAAATGATTTGGAGGCAGGGTTGACGCTGACTGGATTAGACCAACTAATGGCTGCTTATTGATAGTAATTAAAAATAAATGAGCACCGTATATACAGTGACTGGTATTAATTGGGATACATCAATGGAATACTTGATTGACACACTTGAAAAGTATTGTTAAATACTGAATTGGCAGTATCCTTTAAATACTGAATTGGCAGTAATGGAAAATATTGGAGATAATGCACAATTGGCAGCCGTGCAAAAATATGGTATTGACAGCTATTAAAAGTATCGATTGAATAATGGATTTGTAGCTATAGCAAATATAGATTGAATACATGAGCGGCAGCCATAGGGAATATCGATTATGTGCAGGTTTGGCAACTGTAAGAAATATCGATTAAATATTGGCTTGACAGAGTGCATAGTTAGAATATATTTGTTGTCCAGATAGATTGTATCATTTCATTGTGTGTCATTTTCATTGGTTCTAGAAACAGAAGATTTTTTTGTTTGTTAGCCGGTTTGATTGGGGTTTTACTAAGTAATCAACGTACTCGATAGAGTACGGCTGTATAAAGCCCAACACTTCACAACAATCGTAAAAATTACGTTTGCAGATTTAATCGTTTCTATGTGGCAATGTACAAGTACCTCCCTAACAGAATGAACTGTCTTTCAACCGAGCCCGCTTTACTGACACATTAATATATTTATAAAAAAAAATAATAATACTGACTCAATGATATCTATTTATCAAACCGATGAATTAGCTTATAATTTTAGATAAACTACCAGAGGCAAGAAAAGGTAATGATTATGGCGTACTAGCATGGCTGCGCTTTCGGACATTCGCCAGAGACATTCAGCAACATTGAAGAGTTTGCAAGGGTCGACAACTCTGCATGAAATTGATTTAGGCAATTTGAGGCTGGTTCAATTTAATGCAACTTGCGTTGCATGTTTGGAAACTAGTTCCATATTTACCACAGTCGTCTTAAAAAGTGGTCTTTTTTTTCTTATTCATTCGATGTAATAAAATCATATAAGGGCGTTCAGAAAGGTACCCGATACTTGAATTGATTAACATCAAAATGTCCTCGCATAATGCCGTGACTAACTGCCAATTTTTTATGAGTAGAGTGAGGGTCTGGTTGCTGTAAACTGTAAAGATGGGGGTGTATTTTCTCTTAGATGCAATTCGACCCCCCCCCCTCCCCCCAAACAACAAACACAACTCTCAAACCGATTCCCCTTTAAATGACAGACCAAACGGTATTTTTATCTTTCCACGTTTAGCTGCAGTCAATCACGAATCTGTTACCTGACTCCATCGTTTCTTATGTCTGATCTTAGCTTTATCCTTTAGGTGAGCCACCAATTTATTACCACCCGGGAGCATCCACTCTAATCGTCCACCGTACGGCGTGGGGATCTTATCAGGTGGCGGAAGCATCATTGCGGTTTTGTGTACATCCCTGGAATTAATTAGGTGCTTATTGAGAACGGAACTGTAGACATTGATGTGCATAAGACGTTTAGTGAGAACATAACTACAGACATTGATGTGCATTAGACGTGTATTGAGAACAGAACTGTAAACATCGATGTGCATTAGACGTGTATTGAGAACATAACTACAGACATTGATGTGCATTAGACGTGTATTGAGAACATAACTACATACATAGATGTGCATTAGACGTGTATTGAGAACAGAACTGCAGACATTGATGTGCATTAGACGTGTATTGAGAACAGAACTGCAGACTTTGATGTGTATTAGTAGTTTATTGAGAACATAACTACATACATTGATGTGTATAAGACGTTTATTGAGAACAGAACTGCAGACATTGATGTGTATCAGACGTTTATTGAGAACAAAACTGCAGACATTGATGTGCATTAGACGTGTATTGAGAATAGAACTGTAGACATTGATGTGTATCAGACGTTTATTGAGAACAGAACTGCAGACATTGATGTGCATTAGACGTGTATTGAGAACATAACTGTAGACATTGATGTGTATAAGACGTTCATTGAGAACAGAACTGTAGACATTGATGTACATTAGACGTGTATTGAGAACAGAACTGTAGACATTGATGTACATTAGACGTTTATTGACAACAGAACTGCAGACATTGATGTGTATAAGACGTTTATTGAGAAAAGAACTGTAGACATTGATGTGTATTAGACGTTCATTGAGAACAGAACTGTAGACATTGATGTGTATAAGACGTTTATTGAGAACAGAACTGTAGACATTGATGTGCATTAGACGTTCATTGAGAACAGAACTGTAGACATTGATGCGTATAAGACGTTTATTGAGAAAAGAACTATAGACATTGATGTGCATTAGACGTTCATTGAGAACAGAACTATAGACATTGATGTGCATTAGACGTTCATTGAGAACAGAACTGTAGACATTGATGTGTATAAGACGTTTATTGAGAACAGAACTGCAGACATTGATGTGTATAAGACGTTTATTGAGAACAGAACTGCAGACATTGATGTGTATAAGACGTTTATTGAGAACAGAACTGCAGACATTGATGTGTATAAGACGTTTATTGAGAACA
>JARFOD010159144.1:0-12085 GCA_031763545.1 Mopalia muscosa | reverse complement strand
ATGTGAAGTAATTGAGTGGAGGTTTCTGGTCAGGGTAAAATTATAGCCTAATTGGGTCACATTTGGTGTATTTATCAACATTTGATGGAGGGGTGATTGGGCTGTTGTTTACGTTCCGAGCCGGCTTAACAACATCTCTAACCGTCCAGGCCCTGTAACTCAAATTTTTCGACGGTCATCACATGTCAAGATTTGAATTGGAAACTCCAAAAGGAGGTCTTAACGTACGGTCCATTAATGAAAAGAAAGAATATACCTCTATTTTTATTTGTTGGCGACACTCTTTCGAAACAGGTTTGTAAAGAATTAAATGGGTTTCTTTAACTGAAGAGCGACCAACCACATGACACCAGGCTCTCCACTGTTATATCGGCTTATGCTGGGTTATTTTCAAATCGGATTTAGAAAACTATGTGAGCAAAGGGCAATGATAATAGTCATAACTCATTCGCTATATCATTAAATTAAATTGTAATGATTAATCGCGTATGTAATCACACTTTGACCATGTTAAAATACCTGATGTTAATTAAGGTAACCACTCCATCATGCAGCCCCATTGACAGAATCACTGGACCGTGCATAATTAAATATAAACAAAGACAGCGTAATACAAGGATGGTCATTGTGCTTGTTATATTTTGCATGTAGACAGTAATGTAGGAATTCCACGACTTCCGGGGTAGGCGAATACTCTTTTGTCACCATTGGTTTATGTCATTTCCAGCTTACTCCATATCACCCGATGTTTAATGGGCCTTAATTTACAAGTTATCTCTCTCCAGATCGTCTTTTGCTAGTTATACTTATAAGCCCCCAAATCTCTTCCTTAAATAAAGTTTGGATTATTTATTAAAAGGACTATTTTAATTTTTATGCCACGTTATATTTTAGTTGCATGTATAATATTGCCATACGATTGGTCATCTTTGCTGCATCCCTTTTCCCAACAAGAAACAAAACATAAATTGATGACATATATAGATGTTGGGTACATGAATGAAGCTGCAAACCAAACCTGTAGTGGTGTACTTTTATTATGATAATCAACTAAATATATATCTTGTTATTACCACATTTGAATATAAGTTATATATTGATTATTCTGTATACTGATGCCCCTTACGTGTGATGACTTCTGAAAGAACAGGCCTCAGCCGTGGTTTAATATAGTTAGCATGTACGCCTATTAATCCTTGTATCCTCGATGTACCGTTCACGGGCTCGAGACCGTCTTATCGATCATCAGATATATGAGTGTCAAACGTTATGGCTCCGGTAGTAGCAGGGGTGTTTTTTGGGAGGTTTCATCTCGGTTTTCTACCGTATTTAAGTGATGAGCAAAGCGTAATGGAAAATCAGTCGTCATATAATTGAAATACCCTTGAGTAGGCCTATGAAGTTAAAATCCAATCAAACCAACAAAACAAATCTGAACGTACAATCGGAACAGTGTTTAAATTGCTGACTCGATTTCGTCCATAACGATGATCAACAGAACCTATCTATAGACTATCAGGTAAGGTTATACAGGCTATCTGATTCACTCTGTTGGAAAACCTTTGTTTGGGTTAGGGTTCCACTAAACCTACCATTGACCTTCCAGCTCTAAAACCTACTCACAACCATCCAAACCCATAATAACACTGACATTTCGGGACATCTGCTTTAGTCTGGTACCGGGTCCTGAAACTAGTACTTATTATAAAGTGTAAGAGTAATTAACAATAACGTGTGTACTCGGGTATACAAGTTGAGGGGCAGGGTACCAGACTATGTGCTTTTTCCAAAGCTTGACACTTGATCCTCAAGGCGGGGAACGACGGCGCTTTGTTTTAAGAGCCATGAAATAATAATCTATGTTTTATCTATTGAACACCCAGGTGATTTTTCAAGAAGAGTCTTTTTAAGCGAGATAAGATGCCACACAGATTCAATAATTATTTGTGATTTAGAGCAAGTCTTATTTCAAAAGTGTTCAAACGGAAAAACGTTGTATATACAATGTACAATTCAACGACATGCATATTCGCACTTAACATTAATCTAACCTTACATTCGACCTTATCCTAACACTGAACTGAAATTTAACCTAAGACTAAATCGAAACATAACCTTAACCTAATACTAAAACGAAACTTAACATAACCTAACACTATACCAAAATTTAACGTTAGCGTAGCACTTATCGTGCCATAACCATACACTAAATCGAAACTTAACTTAACACAACACTATGCCAAAACTTAACGTAAGCTTAACACTAATCGAAAATTAACCATAACCATACACTAAACTGAAACTTAACCTAACACTAAATCGAAACTTAACCTTAACCTATCAGTAAATCGAAACTTAAGATAACCTAACACTATACCAAAACTTAACGTAAGCTTAACACTTATCGAAACTTAACCTTAACCATACATACACTAAATACAAACTTCACTTTACACTATACCAAAATTTAACGTTAGCTTAACACTTATCGAGCCATAAACCATACACTAAATCGAAACTTAACCTTAACCTAACAACGTACCAGAACTTTACCTTAACCTGACACTTAGTCTAGTCTTAACCAAATACTAAACCGAAACTTACTTAAACCTACCACTACTACCACTAAGCCAAAACATAACCTATCCTAACACTAAATCGAGACCCAACCCAAAACTAGGAATACTATGTTACAGTGAAGTGCTTTGGTAACTCTGTTGATATATGTGATTTAGAATTCAAATCTTCAATCATATTACATGAACCAAGAACATCTTTGTCGCGATTGTCATTAACATTTTAATAAAATCGTGTTATAAAATTATGTGCAGTTGATAATTTATTAAAGTTAATTATCAGCTCCTTAAGTGTATATTCTTCGTGACAGAAAAGTTCCATCGTTCGTGTTCTTCGTGACTTGCAGGTGTTCTCTAGGACACGGTATGCTGCATACATTAAGATGTATCAGGCTTTAAATGTAAATAAAAACAATTAAAACATTGAATTTGTTCCACGATGCTATTACTTTATCGATATGATCAGGGATCATTTGGTAACATTGATTGTGTTTTCAAACAGTTGACAATAAATTAGTTCTGAAAAAGACATTAACAATTTTTATGTGAGTTTAAATACTGTCGTTTTGTTATCTTCTGCAATTCCATTGTCAGACAAAGAAAATGATATGCCTACTGATTGCGCAAAAACAAAAAACAAAAACAACAAACTATGACAATTTTTCAAAGTAACATCTCTCTGTTCTCCATCATAACAAGACAACTCTGCCAGGTATTCTTTTATGGCGTCTCAGAGTGTCCGCCCCGTGAGGGAGCGGGTGGGCCATGGCCCTGCAGAATACTCCCTCGGCTACCTCGGTCGATCGTAAGAGGCGAGAAAAGAGGTTGCTTTCTGGTGCCCTGGTGTTCGTAGAGCTAAAGGGTAACGGGAAGCTTGTTTGTGATGTCCTGTATTTGTGTCCGCCGTCATATAAGTGAAATACCCTTGAGTACTACGTTAAACACCAATCAAACAAAACAAACAAACCGTTGTTCAAATCATCATTTACTGTGGCAAGCAATTGTCACGGGGCAACACTACCCAATTCTACAAAACTTTCTGCGACATTATTAACTTAACATAACAATAATATTTTGGATACCTGTCTTAATTTGGTGATTGGTTTATTGAGGTTTGGAACCCGCTCAATGTTTGTGTCATTCATGTAGCAGTTGTGTGTACCGCTATGTACAGCAAACTAAACACAGTTGCATAATTAAATGCGATGTATTTTACTTGGTCGGAAAACGAACTTTCAGTTCTTATTGAAAACAGAAACATACTGAACCTACCCAGGGTACCGTTTATACAGTGTAGCAGGGATATACCGAGGTTTGATATACTTGGTGACAGGTAGACAATCGTGCAAACCCCGCCCAAATAAAACAAATAATTGTCCTAAATCCTGTAACAGATGGTTACAAAGTGGGTTTACAAAGGACCTTTACAATGTAAATAGGAATATGATAATAATTGTCTTTGGTACTTCTTTGATGTACAGTAGTTATTTAGCAGGCAAAAGGCATAGTATAATTCAAACTATGCTTTAGTACAAATAAATGGTTTGTTGTTGATTTTATAATTGATCTTTAATGTTCAGCCGATTGATGGCTTTGGTTATAGGACATAATATGTAGTTCATATATTATTATCAAGAATATACACCTTCAATCGTTAATTTGTTATGTACTCTTGTATTTCAAAGCTAATCGGTAAAATTGGGTGAATATCCCAAATTCTCTCCAAATGACGATACTCCTCGTGTGTTTGGTTTTGTTTGGTTTAAAGTTCAAGATAATTGTTCGTGGAACGAACCTGCTGACGGTCCCTCGAGAAATAGGATTCGTCTCGGCTGGTTCGCCGTCGTGTGAGTAAAATAACCGGAAGTACAGCGTTAAACCCCAATCAAACAACCAAATTAATGTGCGTAATTCACGCGAAATTTACAATAACTTTCTCGTCACAAAATTGAACTAAACCTTAGCGTTACGCTGGCTCCTAAAATTGTATTATCAACAAACGGGCTTATACTATAAACATTACTCCGACCACACACACTTATGAAGGAAACTAAACAACATTCGTTAAATGCTGTCAGCATGGGGGTTATTTCAGGTTTGATAAACTCGATTCAGGGTCCGTCTGTGTTATTCCTCTATACCAACACCACTGACACACTTGTACAGGAAAACCTTTCATTCCATTATAACAACATTCTTGTCTATTGACAAAAAAGACTGGCTCACTGGTTTTCAAAAGATTTCAAAGTAAGAATGAAGGTGTTAAACAGGCCATGGCGAATGGGTCATGGGGGTGGGACGTAAATAAGTATACGTATGTGGGAGAGTGAGAATTACAGTCAGAGGCTTATTTATAGAGGTGTGACCGAAAGAAAAAATAAATAAAGAAAGAAAGAAAGAAAGAAAAGAAGAAAAAACAGGGGAACAATAATCGGCAAAAATATTTTCGTTTTTTGTCCATTACCTTTAGGAATCTTCTCTTCATGTCGCTCTTGTTATTGGTTATTGAAAAGCTGGGGCGGAAAGGTAAACTGTAAGCACAATATTAGTATTTAAGAATAACATATTTATGGGTTTTTTAATGCTGCAATGTAAATATGGCAAAGTGTGTTCGGTTTATAAAGGGGCAGTCACATGTCATTCTACTGCGTGTTATCTGGGGGTAACGTGCTTTGACGTCATATTTACCACTTCCAAATTTGGGAGTGATTGGCATGTTAAAGTTGTGTTATATCACCAATGGTATGGTCTGGAGGCAGGAGCTCCTCGAATGTCTCAGACCAAAGGTATTTCGTGCTCGAGTAGACAGGAGACTAAACCTTTAGACTGAGCAGGATAGACTCAGACGTGCAGCGCACTTTTTCAGCGCAGTTTATTTATAGCGGAACACACGCTGTCGCATAGCAGAGGCAGTGTAGATTGTAAGCTTATATCAGTTCAGTTTGTAATACGTGTTTAGCAAGGAGAGGTGTGCTCAGGTAAACGGGCTAATACCATTACAGTATGGCCGTTGGGATTTGTTGATCGATAAAGACTTAGTGAATAGTGTGTGATAAAGGCAGATTCGGATTCCAGAAGTAACGGTCAGTGTGTATTTACCTGGACAGGTGGCTGTATTGGACAGGTAACAGATGTTTGACATACTGACGGAGCAGCCAGACTCCCTGATTAATGTGTTGTTGTGTTCCAGTCGGACTACGGCTGATTCTAAATAAGTCACCTCTATAATGATCCTTGCGTGTTAAGCTAATAGAACTACAGTAACAAAATGGCAGCTGTAGAAAGTGAACAGCTCGACCAGTTAAACGTTTCTGATAGTACTCAAGAAAATGTATCGGTTAATGGTGACGATGAAACAGACGATATCATAGAGAGACTTCATGATGTTACAGCCTTGACAATTCCTGACAGAGATATTCCATCATCCATAGAAGATTCTGACAGCATTCCTTCAACAGAGCCAGGGGATACTGGGTCCGTGGGGGCAGTATCAAATACTCAGTCTGATAATGACTCTCTAGCCGAGGGTAGAGACCCCGAAAACGGCGAGGTCCACTCTGACTCCCCGAATGGACAAATAGATAGTGAAACAAACAGTACACCAGGTGAAAACACCGAAGACAAATGTCAGGATGACAATAAACATAATGAATCGAATACCAATGGGTTACCCAAGAAGAAGAGTTCTAATCCAGTGAAAGGATTGTTACGAAAACTAACCAAATCCTCGACCAAGTCAAGCGAGTCTCGGTCAAAAAGCTCTTCTAAAAGAGGCTCCGTGGCAGGGGAGGACTTAGCAGCGGTCACTATTGACAAATTGCCACAATGTTTTATTGTCAAATACCTCGGAAAACGTGAGTGTAGCGGTTTGTGGGGAATCAAACATGTCAGGAAACCAGTTGATGAGATGGTAAAGAAAGTAACAAAGCAGTTGTCAGCCACAGACAAGGCTGTGGAATTACCTCTCATGTACCTTGTAGTATCCCCCAAAGGTCTTGAGTTACGTGAACACCCGAATAATAGAGTGAAAGATGAAATTGTGGGACAGAAAGGTTCATTTCCTATTGACTTTATTTCTTACGGTGTACAGGATTTGAAATTCTGGAGAGTGTTCACATTTATCGTTGTGCAAGAATTGTCGGCAAGATCAAAGAAAATGGACTGTCATGCATTTATCTGTGATTCCTCTGTAGCCGCCAGGAAGGTAGCTGTGTCCCTGGCGTTCGCTTTTAAGGTGAACATGAGGAAGTTACAACAGGAGGGTAAGGAACACAGGTTTCAGGTGGATCTAAGACCTCCTGATCAATTGGCTGATAAATACACAGAAGCTGACAATCAGGGGGAGACAGAAGCTGCCGAATGCTAGCCCATGCTGTAAACTGAGTCGCCGGAAGACAGCCCAGTCACTAATAACTAGTTTAGTCCTTAAGTCTTAGTTGCAGGTGACTGTCCATTCATGCAATAGTAGGCTAGATTTGATGGGACTTTGAACAATTTGTCCAAGTCGTGTTATATTTAAGAGACTCTCACAGCGTCTACCACTATACGCTAGTAAAACTAAATATCGCCTCATATTATTGACTTTATACTTCAAATATATAGGTCTTCTCTATGTATATTAGCATGTCTTCCCGTTTTGATTCTGGTGCTAGAGTCGAGGTGCCAAATATGAACCACTATTTAAAATTACTTGTATCTGTTACTAGTTTCTTCAAGCGGAATATGGACTGGTATAAACAAACCATGGCAAAAGTCATAAGCTGTATATATACATTGTGTTTAAAGACATATGTTAACACTATGAAGGGATGTTGTGTTCAATCATGTTCGACTCAATCAGTTGCTATGGATACATACCTGTAAGCAGTTAATGGTTTTAAGTCTGAATGTTTTTGCCTGTGATTGATAGTTAATGTGGAAAATTACTATATATTTGCATTTAAGATGTATAATGCATGAGCACTGGAGACGAGGAAGTGAATAGACTCGCATGGTTTATAAGTGATACTTCATTAATGGACCTGCTATAAGACACGTGTGGAAACTACAGGTAACCACAGAACAGGTTTCATAAAATGTACTCGGGTGTTTTGTCAAGACTAGCACTATGACTAATTAGTAGCGGGCTATTTTGAAGTCGACAATGATACCTTCGGATCAAAGCAACAGTAATCAAGGCTTCAAAGCAATAGTGAATCGGCCTACTTCCAAAGAAATCTTATTAAACTGGTATATTTTAACAAGCAGTAATTTATGATGAACGTCAAATATGCTCACACAATCTGGAGTGAGAAATATATATTTTATATAATTTTATGTTTGTACAGACATAAACACATATTTATTAACAATAAGCTGATTCTTACATACATTCCTTTATAAGCAGCATAGAAATCCGTACCTGGACTCCGTTGGTAGGTACGCTGACACAGATAGTCCAGGTAAGGACAGAAATAAAATTTATGAGGGTATGCTTTGTTACCATAAGTATGTTCGTGGTGCCTTTTGTGCTAACCAGATGATCGACAACATTAATCGCCAGGTGGTTGGCTACAGAGATCACCAGGTGGCTGCCTGCAGATATCACCATGTTGTCGGCTGCAGAGAACGATCGGCATTTGGCTATAGAGATCGTCCAGTAAATGGCTGCAAAGATCACCGAGTTGTGGGCGGCATAGATCGTCCAGTGGATGGCTAGCCCCAAAGACCACCGAGTTGTGGGTGGCATAGACCGTCCAGTGGATGGCTAGCCCCAAAGATCACCGAGTTGTGGGTGGCATAGATCGTCCAGTGGATGGCTAGCCCCAAAGATCACCGAGTTGTGGGTGGCATAGACCGTCCAGTGGATGGCTAGCCCCAAAGGTCGCCGAGTTGTGGGTGGCATAGACCGTCCAGTGGATGGCTAGCCCCAAAGATCACCGAGTTGTGGGGGCGTAGACCGTCCAGTGGATGGCTAGCCCCAAAGATCGCCGAGTTGTGGGTGGCATAGACCGTCCAGTGGATGGCTAGCCCCAAAGATCGCCGAAAGTTGGCTGCTGTTGCTATTCAGTATATAATGTAACCCTTACTATTTATATTGATAATAACATAACTTATGTTTTCAAAATAATAAAATAGCTTTTCCAATTGAAGAAGAAGATTCTGTCTTCCTTTAACATTCTTTATTTGATAACGGGTTTACAACTGCAGTCTTTTTCCTCAATTCTCTGGTAATCTTACACTTAATTTGTGTAATTGTTTATAGTGAACACCAAACTACGCATATTCCGTTTTATGTTTGTTAACCTAAAATATGTACCAAATGTTAGGGATGTGGACGACATCTGGTTCAAATGTAAAAGTTTCTAATTTTAAAATAAACAATTAAAATAAACTGTAGGTGTACACAAATAGAATACGATTAACAATCTGACAGGTCCAGTAATTAAGGTATTGTTGTATTTTATGTTATTGTGTATACCTGCTTCTATAATATTGTAAAATTAATCACATCCACATATTGTAAGGTTCATCTTAGACCTTTAATACCAAGAATTGTTTTTCTTCCCATCTTTCTTAAATACTGAGACTTCCCATCTGTATTGTATGTTTTGGAATGGTCTGTTAAACATGCGATTATAGTCCTAGTGTTCAAATGTAAGTGACTACTTCGTTAATAACTTCACATCCTTGTATTTAGAGATATAGGACTGCACAGTAGCTGCTGGTGATAGCGGCTCTCATATAAACATATGTGTACAGGTTATTCTGTACACGATGTGTGTTTACCAATTTCCAATGGTAGTTTTGTATGTGTACCTAAAACCTGTTGATCAGTATCTAGTCTTTCAGCTCACTGAACCGTGTTAACACTATATTAAGCACAAAGACAGGTTTCTGTATACACATTGCTGGGGGTTATAACAGACCCGTCTAATCTATCACGGTTAATGGCTACTTTCTCTCTTTTAAATACACCTCATTACAAATATCTAAAGAAACTCATATGCCTGTTTAATGGGAATAGAGTTACTCGTTATTTGAATGTTAAACTAAATTTTAAGAGGCATCCAAAAACTTGTAAAAGTCGACAAACAGGTTGTGCTTCAAATTATA
Organism: Mopalia muscosa; assembly: GCA_031763545.1. Taxonomy (NCBI): domain Eukaryota; kingdom Metazoa; phylum Mollusca; class Polyplacophora; order Chitonida; family Mopaliidae; genus Mopalia; species Mopalia muscosa. The sequence goes on along the minus strand of JARFOD010159144.1, from coordinate 2,414 downwards.
TTTATATCGACATGCTATCAATGTGTAGATTGTAAGTGTATATACTTGCTGCTTAGTTGTACAACTTATGTTTGATTTTTTCCCACGATTAACTACTGTCTGAATGGTTGATAAATATGATTTTACCATGTACTTATGCTCTTGAATTCGTGTTTTTATTGTAAAATAACGCCCGATAAACCCAAACAACATGATCTATGTACAGAACTAATAGAGTACGGTCTATAATCCAATTACATAGTTAGATAAGAATCGAATCAAGCATTCCTTTCGTAACGCATGTAATATTAGTTGTTGTACAATACTATGGAGTACCGGTCTCCCAAACCTGTATGTGTTTGATATAATTTCTGTTGTTAGACAAAGTAGCAAAAAGCAAAACACAAGTCGATTAGGACTGTTTTGTATAAAAATGCACTCACTGACATTAGAGTCAATACAGTGATACAAAAATAGTTTTGTTGAGCAGGTGGTAGTTTTTAATCAACCTGTAGAATTGCAGTCAACTGTTAAAATACAGTGCTAACTGCATGTTGTATGCACACTTTTAAAGTAATTAGAAAATAACAGTTCTGTATTCAGCTTTTTTGGATGAACAGAGCAAAGTTAAATCCACATAGGCTAAAGGCGGATCTATTGTCATACAAAACAATCCCCAAAGATCTTGATCGAATCGGATTATGATTATGGGTTCTGTTCTGACAGGAACAACATGTTTTCGTTTCAGAGATAAGTCTACGATTGAATAGACCAATAATTCCATTCTTCGTTAGAACGATTTGTAAACAGCCTTCAAAACGCTGTACTTTTGTCATATTTGTGAATGAAATTGCAGGTGTAACGAAAAAATGTTCAGCTGAACTAATAGCAAATGTATATATCACGAAGTATACAATACAGATTTAAAACGTCTCAGAGGGTTGTAATTCCCTTTATACTTTAAGACATTCTTTGTTCTCGATCTACCCACTTCCAAACCTTATATTGTATGTTATTATTTCAGCTAAATGTAGAACAGACCCCGTGTTGAACTGTCACGTAGGCGTGAGGCGGAAAATGTCAGGTAAATCCTTCTAGAGCCAGTCTGTCCTTAACATTTATTCTAACTGTTACCTGGATACACCCTACAGTACGCCATCTGCATACGTAACTTACTCAGTATCGAGTGTTATTTGAAGTAAACAATCGGGCAACTCAGTTGTTTGTGTTACGAGGTGAAGAGATCCCATGAGGCGGAGAGATCACATGAATTGGATAGATCAAGCGGGGTAAAGAGATCGCATGGTGTAGCAAGATCACAAGAGGGTAAGAGATATCTCTCGAGTGGACGAGATTATTTGAAGCTGCAAAAGGCGACCAGACCAGGATGGTTATCCGAAGTGACGAGACCAGTATAACGTTAAATGAAGCAACGAGATCATCGTAACTTAATTACTCATTTTACTTTACGTTAGATTCATTACCCAAATATCAGTCTTGTCGACAAACTAGTTTAACAAACAATTTGGAAGGTTTGGCATTAGATACGTTTCAGGACGTAAAGGCATGTTGTTAAGTTTTAAATGTCAAACGACAAAGATTTACGGCTTCTTTAGTAGGTCATCGAAACACCTGGAAAATGAAATAAGATACAGGTGAGCTAGCTGGTTAAGTTGGTACCGCTCTCACTGGTTTTAGATAAGGCAGAATGGAAAATGAAGGACAGGCAGATAAATAATGGGCTAGGATTTTGGGTCAAATGACCAATATATCTCGACAATAGATCCGGGTGTCAAGTTACACTGTCTTAAAGGACATAAATTAGACTTCAGTAAGTGGGTCTTATTGAATGGGACAATCCTCTGGAGAAGAGGATATAGATGTATGTACAGCGACAGGAGAAAAACGATTTAGTAAACTTAAAAGAGAATCAAAGTTTCGGTGTATTGATTAAAGCTAATTAAAGGAATGATGAAAAGTGGAAACATTTTTGGGCATTACTCTACAGTATAATGTTATTACTCTACAATATAATGTCCTTACCCTACAACATAATGTTATTACCCTACAATATAATGTCTTTTCCCTACAGTATAATGTTATTACCCTACAATATAATGTCATTACCCTACAATATAGTGTCATTACCCTGCAATATAATGCTATTACTCTACAATGTAATGTTATTATTCTACAATGTAATGTCATTACCCTGCAATATAATGTCATTATTCTACTATATACTGTTATTATTCTGCAATATAATGTCATTACCCTACACTATAATGTTATTACTCTACAAGATAATGTCATTACCCTACTATATGCTATAACTACCCTACACTATAATGTTATTATTCTACACTATAATGTTATTACTCTACACTATAATGTTATTATTCTACACTATAATGTTATTACTCTACACTATAATG
>JARFOD010159133.1:0-12086 GCA_031763545.1 Mopalia muscosa | reverse complement strand
TGGCAACCCCATTCTTGAGAATGATTCGTGCCAGGAACTTGAGTTGAGTTTGCTTCATAGATTATAGATACATACAACTTATTGTTTAACCTCACATATTCACATAGGTAAATAGAAAATAAAAGACATCACGGTATGTCTTAAATCTAGATGTTAATAAATATGTTGGCTTGGATGAATCTGGTGCCCATTTTCGAAAGTAAAGTGCGGACACCATCACCCAAATTTTAAGTAAGGCATTATAGCAATTCCTTTCCCAAACTGCTGGAAATATTAAAAAGTCTTACCATTACAAAAATCTGATCTTAAAGTCTTGCTGGAAAAAACGGACGAATATTTATCTTTCCGACGCCTTCTAAACTGATCGAACGCCATTTTGTAAAAAGAGTGACTTTTTACAAATAATCGCTTGTTGTGTGATGATTGCGTGACCCTTTCATCCCAAGCACTCTTGTTTTACATTACTTTCAAAGGTGACGGACAACTGGGTTAAAGCCATTGACAATGATAAATTGTAAACACGGTAATGGTCGACTTAAGGAAAACTTTAAGACTTATGGACTATAACATGTTGATAGAGAATTGTAATTGTCACATATTTAAAATCACGAATCTATACAGTAAGTATTGACAATAAATTATCAGAGCGGCTATATGTTTAAAGGGGCGTTCCACACGGGTCCATCCTAGGCCCCCTCTTATTTATTACGTTAGTGACTCTGTATTGAACACCAATGGTTGCGGAAATGCAGTTCATGCATATGACACGACCTAAACATAACATTGACATCTTTAAAGCTGTTCATTGGCCGAACCAATGGTGAATACTTAAACACATTTATTCTACTGCGAGGTGGTCTGAATACAGGGCAGTCTAAACAAAAACAAATATTAGCCTTTCCCCCAATGATTGTATTTTAACATATCTAAACTAGCATGTCACTGTGTGTGGGTACTGTTTAAAATAGTTATTGACAGAATTCATGAATTGCAAAAATCTACAGCAAAGGCATATTCTTAACAACCAAAACATAACAACAAAAATCTGTTTGTGGTATCGACAATATGTCGACCACGGCAGACGGCTTCTACTAGTACTTGTTATCTGCGGAGACTGGAAATGCACAAAATTTTCTAAAAAAGGACCAAATTCCTCCAAAACGGACAAACAACTTACCCCAAAAACACACACAACTTAAACATTAGAAAGCATGCTTGTAATGTCCGTAAAATTTCTTGAAATGAGCTCTGGTATTAGCATCGGTTTGGCGATACATAGGCCTACACATGTCTTCAGTCTCTCCAGAACAACATTCTTGCCGCAGACGGAAAATTATTTTGATCCCGATTGCTGTGATTATGATTACCATAATAATTCTGATGGGGTCGGGTATTTCTGATAAATGAAAGGGATATAGTGACCCATTAATTCTCCTGAGAGTCATGGGGGTGGAAATCTAAGCACTAGAAAAAATGGTGCAGATTTGGATGAATGTACACAGTTCAACTGTGTGAGTGAACAGGTGTGCCCGTTGACCAACATTTACTTTCTGTTATTAGCGAACTTTTTCTCTCCTCCAATAAAAATTGATTGAAAAAGAAAGTGACAAACGATTTAAACAATATAAAAAACTCACAATTTTTACATTTTAAATGTTCCTGAGCTATACGTAATTGTTTAGAAAATATATCGGATCATATTGGTAAAGTTGAGGAACCTATGCAAGGCATTGACTCAGGCATAATAAAAGTGCACAGTAAAAAATAAAATGTTTAGAAAGTACATGGATTAACGCATTGGACGTTTAGCATCTAAACATGTGTAGTGTATCATACAGCAAATACACGGAGGGTTAATGTCTTTACACTAGCGCTACAGTTATAAACGGATTTGTTTTGTGTCCATGCTAATAGATTGGTAGGACTCAAATTGCCTCTAAACAATACCAACATCCCGAATTTAGCTCCTTAGGATAGTCTATACATAGGTATTTAAAATATCCATAGTGACGTTTTAAATAATCGATCAACATGCAGCAATTGAAATACAATAGATTGAAGCCCATAGTTTATTTTAGGTTAATGAGAACTGTTTACGTGTCTGACTGGCTGATAAATACTCGGAATTGAAAAAAACATTATGAAACAGAATTCTTGTAAAGATAATACCAGTCCAATCTGCCCTCGCCATGAATAATACATGATCAATGCGTAAATAGGGGGTCCGTCATAATTGTGAACAAGTTCATTAGTTATTATATGAATGTATAAACTGGGCCTGGATTTGAAAACTAAAACAACATATCGCAGGCCATCCGTCAAGGAAATACACACAGGAACAATTTTACAACCCATGAATCAGGGATACTAATGTAGAATATTTAAATTTGCCTAGACCCTAGCCACATTTAACGAAACATTATAATCCTTCCCTACCACAATGTACAGACTGCAGAGATCTTTCTACTTGCCGTTAATCTTGCCGGAGATTGTCTAAGTCGGAGACCGAGTATGTGTATTGGCAGCTGGCCCAGCTGTAAAAAAAATCCCAAGGGTGTAGAGCCGTATCGGTAGTATTTCTCAAATAAACTATTGAAGCATATTCTAATTAAAGAACTTTATTACTCTGTTTGATAGATGAATATTAAGAAGGTCACTGATGACTGTACAACAGGTAAATGTATTGCACCGATAAGACCAACTGAAGTATTTTTTACTGTAATAAATGGTCTTATCTGTGACAGCCCAAAGGAGATAACTCCATCCATAGGTACATGTACATGTGTATGTTCATTCCGATATACAAGCCTTCCTAATGGCTTTTCTCTATATTCGGAGATTGTGTAAAGGACGCGGAATTTCGGACGAAGCTGTACAGTTCCTATTGAATATATAAAAGCCTACCACAAGGGACACAATTCGTATTTCACTGTGATATATGGTTTGAGCTCTGTCATGATCAACACATTGATTCGTTTCAAGTCTTTGTAAGGAAAATCCCATAACATTTACAGCTTCCATAAGCTCAATGAGTAGACCTCTGTTTGATTCATACAACCAGGAATGCTTTGTCTTCCTTTATTTTAAATCAATGGCACTGGTAATAACGAACACTCTCTAGTTGTGTGATTTATAAAATTGGGGTTTTGTTTTAAAACCGTTAAAACCTAAGAATCTGGCATAAAATGGGATGTAAGTGGTGCCATTAAGCATTTAAGCAGATTATTCATTGGGATACTGGTGTGCTTAAAGAAACTGTCTGTGCAACAAGTGATTTTACTTTATTTAGTTAGTGCCTAGCAAGGGCAAACATTTCATTTCTTCGAAATGAATAGAATGCATATTTCTAAGTCTTTCAAGAGCAACTTTTCTTCCATCTAGACATGTTACACAATCTATACATGACAAAGAGTGTTTAATAGCAGCTCGATCTGAACGAACATGGGGCGGCATCAGTGGGAACTTTACAACCCACTGTACTCAAGAGGCGTCAGTGCCTGCTGCAAATAAACTGAATATACTTATATGTATATAAAATATTCTTAAAAAGATTTGATTGTCTTCAGACTAGATATTTACTCGTTCTTGAAAGAAAAACGTATTGTATCTTAACAAAGCCGCATGTTTTCTAAAATAGCACAATCTAGACATGACAAAGACTGTTTAATAGCAGCTCGATTTGAACGAAAATGTCATTCCCTTTAGTGTATGAAGGTTTATATATGAAAAGGTGCGGACCACCGGTCAGCTTAACTCTCCAGTGCTTTGTATCCGGAATTATGTCCAATTGCGTCAGAGACTAAGCACCGGTCACAATTACCGTCAGGGTGTTTATTTATTCTGTGTAGATAAGAATTTACCGGAAAGTGACTGGAAAACAGACGAAACAAAACAACCTCGCCTTTTCGAGAAAGAGTAGTGGATGGAACTTTTGTGCAAACCACTGAGGGTTGGAAACGATAGAAAGCATCCTCTCAGTTATTGGTTCAGCAACAAATAACTACGGCCATTTTTTGACAGCGTAGGTGAAGGTGACAATAACAGTTGACACATATTGTTACGAACAATGACCCAATTAGTACTTGTACAGTACACTATGTAGACGAACAAAGCTCAGTCTGGGTCCATCACGTTAAAAACAAAGCACGTATGCTGCGCCGCAATTTTGCGTAAATCAACACAATTATTGCACTTATTTGAATTTCAGTATGCTCACTTGATTAAAGGCGCTATTTTAATACCACAAGCTGTTGACTTGTTCTACTACCAGTGATATTTGTTTTCAGACATCTTTGTTATTTCAATTGAATTATTGAAATGAAATATTCAACTTAGCTCTAAATATCGATAAAAAGCACAGAAATAGTAACAACTGTAAGTTCTATTGTTGCAATACTCCATCGTCATATAAATGAAATACCCTTAAGAACGGCGTAAAACACCAATCAATCGCTGGCATAATCACGTGACGTGTTAGTTATTTCCTCCGCTTATTTAAAGTGAGAGTTAAAGTGACATTTGAAGGTTGACGATTTTCAAATATATCATATTGCATTATAACTGCATTGAGCTGGAGGTTTTCGAAATTCGAAGAGAAGGCGTTTTCCCAAGTACCCAAAAACGGGGAAAATTCCAGCTGTCGAAAATGTCTTTCTGGTAAATTAAACGACAGGTTTAAATCTAATATAGATAATTCTTTACATTTTTTGTAAAAAAACTTTTCTATATATATTCCTGATTTCCCTGGTCTAAGCATGTATTAGTAAAACATTATGAATATCAATATAGAGCTCGATACCCGCCCAAAATGTGGTCAAATAAATTCATATACTGTAAGCTGGTTGATGTGTTAGTTTCTAGTTACACTGGTTAACTAATAAGACGAAAGTGAAGTTTGACAATGAGCAAAACCTGTACATTCATAAAAACTGTATGCAGTGCTCCAATGTGATGAGTGTATTAAATGGATCGCTATCTTCCAAGTTGTATTTGTAGTAACCTGTACAAGTTGAGTACTAAAGCCTCCCGCCCTCTATGTATCTTAACTGTCAACACTGTTAGGATTATCGACAAAAAGTTATTGGTTTCTAGAAGAAGACGCATAAGTGGATACAATCAAATCATGCTATTGGAATGTATTTTAATAGAGTGTTCATTGACGAAATATTCTTGGAAAAGGGCTATACATTTGTAGGCTTTCTTATCTCTTGTAGACGTAGAGATTTTATGGCTTCCTCAAATAAATGAATTGACGTGTACGACTGCGAGACGATTTAATTTACACTCAGTATGCATTTATCAGCCCATTCCAATGACATTTGCCAATTTTCGACCAATGGAATTGCTATCCGGATAAATTAAGCAAGGCGATCGAGGGTCTACTTATAATAGTTTTCTATTCAAAGACGTAAATTCATATATACAGCCCCGCCCCTACTCCCCAACACACACATAAAATAAAAACAACTGAGTGAAATATATAGCGATTGTCGCCACATCGATTCAAATGTAGAGGGCAAAACTAAATCACTTTTCGTTGAAATGGTATATACTTACGGAAATGTGGTCCATTGCTGAATTTGAACATCCTTTACTGAAAAGCCCACCCAATACATGAATGCTGTGCATTGGGTTACAACGGACAGCTTGTGGTGCGATAACTGATTAAGCATAGGAGCGAAAGAGAGTTTTATTTTTATATATGATTCTGAATAATTCGTGTTTGTTCAACACAAACTCCATGCGTTGATGCCAAAGTCCATTTTCCCTTTGTTTAGAACAAAAATCCGATTTACTGTGTTGGAAAACTTAATGTGTATTCATCTCGGAACTGTCAAGCATATTTAACATATTTTCTCGCCATTGGATTGCCGAATCGCGACGTTAAGTAACGTGTATCTGATGATACTAAGTGAGTGGGGTGATTCAGATTCAATTAAAGTTCCATTAACTTGAGGTATGCCACTTCCAGTTCGGCTCAGTCGGTTCGCAATCTCGTTCGTCTTGCGTTGGTTTATGCAAGTCACCCGGTAGGTCTGTTTCTGCACACTTGAATTGTGTGAAAAACAGGAAGACACACTCATGAATATCATTATATGATACGTTTACCGGGGCCTAAATTGATCTGATCTGTAGCTTTATTGTGATTTATTACATACGCTTTACTATTGCAAAAAGGTGAACACTTTTCCTAATTTCTCCATATTGGCAAGAGGTAAGAAATGTATGACTGCCTTGATCTTTAACCCGTTAACAAGCAGCTCTAGTCACGTTTGCAACGTTAAAGGTAATCGATGCGGAAACAGATTTAAGTTTACTAAAACGAGGCACCTAACAGCTTAACACGCATAGACAGTGAGTAGGCTATTCTATCTGTTTTATTGATATTTAATGTTTGACGTTTAATCAGAACACTATAAGTTTCCATTATAATTGGGTCTGTCTGGACTCTATAAAACCAAGACAGTTGTCGGCAATTTGATATATATCATCGATCTTACTGCTGTAACCGTTTACAAGGACAGAACAAATTCTGACAAGCACGTCTGTTCTCCACGAGAGCCAAGTCTTTCTTTATCAAAAGAAATCTAATTTGTTTTAGAGGCATATAGATCTGAAAAAAGAAATCTGTTCGATTCCTTCCTAAAAATTATTGAACATTCATCCCAACAATTGTCAAACTTGAATAATTATGGTGTCAAACTTATTTGACAAGTATTGCGGTCATTGAAATGTCAATTCACAGTGTGGAGTGGCTTCTATTTGACAAGGCCAAGCGACGTCAATCAATTTTAATACATGTTGGTTAGCCAGCATATAAAAATCAATGCAGGTTCTGCTTTTCTTGTTGCTGATTGCTGATGTATAAACGGCGTTATATGAAACACTTTTATAATTTGGTTACCACCTCCAACGCTTATTCATTTGCACTCACTATTCTGTGATGACTAGTAGGCGTATGTGTCAATATAACAGAAGCGACCACTTAGAAACCATAACATAGCTACAGTTTCGAATTTTTCAACCTGACCAGGCAGAAGAGTTCCAGTCAGTTTGTCTATAATGTCGAGTATATCGGTTTCATCTATTCATAATGCATTTGGAACATATATGGTTTTAAATCCTATCAGTATTACGATTGATTAGTCGATGTGTCACGCCACATTCAATGCTATATCAGCTATGGTTATTCATACACCTTTACCAATAGCTGTGAGAAACATGCCACCACTTAATAATTCAGGTTTTATGAGTGTTATTATCCTAACCAGATTTAAGCCAACATGCTTATTAACACGAAAATAAAGGTTTTACTCTTTCTCTAATCCTGGGTATGATGGCACTAACGTCGATACCTGTGTTTCGTTAAAATTATTATCAAAGCGCATGATACATTTTACAGCTTTAAAACTTGTATTGCCTCTAATTAAATTCCGGTACTTGTTATAAAAAAGGTTTTACTGTAAATCTGCTAGGTTACACAAGAGTCTGAAAAGGATACAAATTTGTTCCGAAATGCATTAAGTATGATTATAGGTGATAAACAATATTTCCCCGAAACTTTTTTCCTTTTAACAAGGTTTACAACACGTTCGTAACACACACAAGCGTTTTTCTCTCTCTCGTCTTTGTGACTGTCTTCTTGCCGAATGTACCTGACGTGGACTGAGATCTGTCAAGATGTCCACCACCAGAAACAGCTCAACTGTCTAACCAAACGCGCCTCAATGGTGTTTGGAGTAGACTTTGAAGCGCTTAACGTCACAGAAGTGTCAGAATTTGGAGATAGTTGGCTTCATGAATGTCAAACCGTCTGGCGCACGACTTTCGCTCAATAACTACAGGTCCTAATGTGATTTACTCTGCTCACCTCAAAACGGCATTCGAGTAATTTCGCACACCTCTATTGAGATAAATCATGTTTATATAGGGAAACACGTAGTTTTTATTTCGTTTTTATTGTGATGTTTGCTACTATAGGAATTTCGTTTTGAAGGCCTATCTTTTAGAATAAGAGTATACTAGTCTATCCGTTTCCGATGATTTATTAAACAAATAGCTCACAACTCACTTGAACTAATACGTAACCCGACAATTATTATCGATTTAAACCAATTATAATAATTAAGCTACGTTTCTTTTTGAAAATTCATAAAATACTGGTGTTGATGTTGTGCACAGCTATTAGCCACTCATTAAAATCCTGGAGAAGAAAACTCTTCCGCTTTATTGATAGATACTATACAATACATAATTCGTGCTTTCGAGGTAATTTCGTGTTTCCTATAACCTGTCAACAAATCACGCTGATTGAGTTGAACGTGTGCTGTTGGTTTTATTTCGATAAGAGCGTTTTAAATCTGAAGCGAGCAAACTATTTCAATGAGTCTCTTTATCATAGAAATCAAATAAAATTACTTGTCTTTCTTTTAGAAAAGTCAAACAAGCTAGCAAAAATCTAGCCGTATATATTTTTCATGTAACCAAAACGAAGCATATGCTATCATTACAGTTGGTATGTCTGTGAACGCTTGACATCACTTGTGATATTCAAAACAGCTCGTCCTTCGTTATGACAACAACAAAATACTGTCTTAACAATTTCACCTGCAAAATACAGACCTCAGGTCTCAATTCGTCTGTCGTCCCTTTTAAATGTACTATGAACGGTAATTACTCAAAAGTGCACATCACAACTTCTGAAATGCCTCTGAATATGGTGTTGACCACCAATAGTTCCATTGGGCGCATTTCTGTTCCATATGGGTATAATCTTGATCCATATGGCCAAGACTACTCGACAGTTATAAGTCTATTAAACCCTGCCTTTGTAGTCCTGGTATTATCTGGCATCCTTATTATTCTTTTCTAGTACGGTAAGTCCTTTGATTTAAAATTCTAAGCGTGATTCTTCGTCAACTCCGTGATTAATCACACGAATTTAATAATTAAATCATCTATGAAGCACACAACAAAGCAATCACTGTATAAATTATTGCATTTATATTGACAACTTTATGATACAAATCCCATATTACGTTGAATTGGGTGACGAACATATCTTTTCAGGATTGTCTCCAGTCGAAGGCCTACCACAACCAAACAGTACAAAGGAATATTGAAGTATTGGCTGAGGTTGTTCCACGTTTCTACTGTACCTTGATACATGGGGCTACGATAGCAGTAACACTGATAACCAGGTACTTGTAACTTCTTTCAGCCTAGAATAATCAGAATTGTACTCCTAGCATTCAAGCAGTACGATGGGCCTGAGCAAAACGAAACGATTCTTATTGATTATATGCATTGCTCGCTCATTTGCAGTGAAGGGAAGGCAACATTAAGAGGTTAAATACCGGATTATAAACTACTCACAAAAAGTTCAGCTTCACTTACACCCAAAGTCATAACTATCAGAAGAAAGAAGTCAATGCGTTGAAGTTTTGCAAACATTTAATTCCATGCCTTATGGAGAACGGCACAAAATTGCGTTTCAATTCGAGCAAAAAAAAACCCCACAACATCTCCCACTTACAGCTGACCAGGAATTGGGTTTATCCCTCACCTGTTTTCTCATGGTGATCCTTAACTTTTTGTGAGTAGTTTATCAAGAAAAGTGTTTCAATTGGATAGTCAGTTTTGCCTCAAGAAAAAACAAGAATGAAAAGGACAAATGAAATTCCAATGCATAGTTGCTCAGATTCCTGGATTTCACACAACTCATATTTGTGATTACAATATGCATCAGATAGAACCCTGGAATATATTACAGGATCATGCCCCGTGAGTTTCAGCTGTTCACAGGACTTCATTAGTATGGTAAACAATTGGGTTTCACCATCCATTAGTTTCACCGTTAACCTTTACACAGAATCATACAAAAGTAATATCACTCCGAAGAAAACCGAGCATTTCGGCTGTCGACTATGCCATTATAATAGCAATATAATAATGGCATAATGAATCTCTAAGGAATTGCATAACGTGTTTCCTATGTGTTTGTTTCTTTGGTGGATTTTAGATTTACACAGCAGTAGTTAAGGTTATTGGCGAAACGCCAGCTCTATTGTCGAAGGAACTCTAGACGCCGCTGAAAACAGTCACATTACAGAATACCTTCACAACCAGCTGAGTTCTGAGAGAACCAAGGTCATCTGGAATCTCCCCCGTGTAATACACATTCTCTCTGGCTTTATTAAAATTCGAATAGAAACAGATTTAAAAATATACTAAATATTTACAGAATATATTTGTCTATCTGGGCCAGTTTTCACAGTAAAATTGAACACATATTTGGTACACACGATTCTGTCATTAAGCATACTGTAAGGATGAACAACCCCTGAGAGGATCATATCTTCCAAAATATTATCATGCTACTAAAATTAAAGCCTTCCAGGTTAAAAAAAAAACAGTTGAAAAAAATTCTACAATACATGAAGGATATCGTTCTAAACTAATCCAGATATTCTTCATGTTTTGTAGAAATTTAATTTTTAAACTTTTTTTTCACAACATGGTAGGCTAATTAGTGGCATGATAACAACTAAATAAAAATTTAAAAGGTAAAATTGAACAACTTCTAGCTGTAATTTTTATATAAATTTTCACAAAATGCAGTGAAAAATAAAGAATATAATAAAATGAAGAATTTTGACCTCGAAGGAGTGGTCAATCCTTTAGGTATCCTTATATACCTTTAAATATATGCATATCAATAATTACATTACAAATACTGGCTAATAATTTCGTGAAACCGTGTCTCAATCATTTCGTTACTAACTGTTATAAAAAGTAGACAAAGAAACGCTATTACATATGTTAAGCATGTAGCTGATGTTTAAATATTTTTTAGAGAGCCGCCAGTCAGCTTCTTTCCAGACTCTCAAGCTGTGGTAGAGAGCTATCGGTCACCATATAGCCCTCTCAGATACTCCGATGATAGACCATGTAATACGTGTCTAACGCTAATCTGTCTGTTGAATCATAATATAATGACCCAATCGTGTAATGCGTTCCTTAGAAATTACATTACAGATCCCCAAGCAGGAAACTCGAGCCAGTTGGAGAACCAATAGCATTAAATGTGTTGTCTGTCGTTTAACAGCATGGGCCTATTTATCTGTATAAAAATAACTCATTAGGGCTTCAACAGGCTTTTTGTATGGAAATTGTAACTTCTGTTCTGTGTAGTCTGGACATAGAGTTGTTTGTTAGTGTCTTACAACACATGCTTTCAAGTCACATTTTGGTTTCATGTCAACATTCAGTTTAGTTTATTATATATTTTAATGTAACTTAGTTCCGCCAATCTTCTTTTGTTCTCCTACAATGGTCCAAATGAATGTATACATGTACGTGTAATTGGCTCTGATAAGAATCTAGGGCCGTTTTCCTACAGTGCTGTATGAACAATCTTAAGTATATCAAAATAGATTTAAATACATTTGGTTTCTTTAAGTTATCGCAGCCTAGTGTGGACATGGTTTAAGCAGTCAAAATACCGAAAGATAGGAGTGTAGTTTAAGTACCAAAGAGCAATAAAAAATAATTTCAGATCCATGAAATATATGACAAACTATTGCTGTATAGTGTAAATCGTATATCGATTCGTTAATGCATAAACCGATTTGATATTAAATATTGTAGCGGATAGCATATACATACGTTTGTAAATGAGGTACATACACTTTCCTTATTTGTTTTATTTTGTTAAGAATTGTTGGTTTACCAGTATTTAAGAATTTAACAGTATTTCTTTTACGATGCCACTCTCGTCATTATCACGTTTGCTTACTCTGGAGCAACCTACGATTTATTGTTGTAATTGTAACTTCCCGGGACTTAGACAACGCCAACCTGATAAACGATTACACAACTAACTTTATTAAAACAGGTGTGTTGTATCAATTGTGGATCAGCAGTCCAAGACGCTATTGTTAGCGACATTCTTGCATTTGGCGGGGGTGAGAAGTTGGCTAACCTTAGCGCCTTTTCCGCCCCGCAAACATCACTAAAACTATAGAAATCTCTACATTCTCGCCCACGCCAAAGACGAGAAGGTCGCCAATGGTAATGGAATATCT